>OY769908.1:17320855-17356344 GCA_963669185.1 Dyspetes luteomarginatus | reverse complement strand
GCTCGCTAAACATGACGAATTTAATCTCGGTATATTCACCACACCAGCGTACACGTACCGACAAAT
Organism: Dyspetes luteomarginatus; assembly: GCA_963669185.1. Classification (NCBI taxonomy): domain Eukaryota; kingdom Metazoa; phylum Arthropoda; class Insecta; order Hymenoptera; family Ichneumonidae; genus Dyspetes; species Dyspetes luteomarginatus. The sequence continues at coordinate 17,356,278 of OY769908.1, read as the reverse complement.
CCTCTTTGCTTCTATGATGCATCAGGGCATACGACTGAGGTGGATTCTCGAGTCGGCGGCGTTAACGCTGACATACACACACACACACACACACACACACTATATATATATATATATATATATGTATATGTATATGTGTACCACCTCGAGCTACGACTATATTTTCGATTGTTGGAACGATGAAAAAACGGGATGAATCGGTACACCGTCAACTTAGTATCCTATAACCCAGAATGGTGCTTGGGGAAAGCAGCCCGAGCTCAAAGTCCATATGTATCCGGAACCGGAAGCTCTTTCGCCACAAACGAGAAAATCATTCTTTTGCTCCATTCTTATATACATATATATATATGTAAGAATATACATATATAATATATAAAGCCTTTTCATCCTATATTACAAATCTTTCCGGTATTTTTCATCCCTTTGTAGTATGATAATACTCCATGGCACAATTTTTACGATCCTAGAGCTCTCGTTTGCCGAGAGTTTGCGTTATACGAATTTGTATAGCCTGAATAGAAAATAAGAAAATAAAACTTTCTTGGCTTTTAATATATATTTTTCTGGAATTGCGTCAGTATACAGAAAGACACTCTTAAGGTACTGAATAATTCTTACGAGCATTTGCATATTCTCTCAGTTTTTCTCTCTCTCTCTCTCTCTCTCTCTCTCTCTCTCCCTGCTTTCTCTCTTTGAGAACCTGCAGGTTCAACATGACCCTTTTATCCTGCTCTTTTCCCACTATCTGTCTCGTGTTCTTCAGTTAATCGTCGCAGAACTTGACGAATGTAATTCAAACATCACGTACAACAAATATTTCTCGTTGGTATGCTGGTGGTCGGTGAAACGTGTACACTCAGAAAATGGGTTAGTTGCAGGAACCAACAGTTAAATGAATTAACCAACTGGTGAAATGGTGAAATTAATTTTTCTTTTTTTAAGAGTCCGAGAAGAAAAATCGAATTTTTATTTTTTTTAAATCGCGTTTTACTGCGTCTCATCGATGGAAGGAAACTTATATAGATAATTATACGTACATGCTATACGTATGACATACATATATATTTATATATATATATATATATATAATTATAAATATATATATATATATAAATATATATGTATGTCATACGTATAGCATGTACGTATAATTATCTATATATGTGCGTCTTGTCATTTGGAGAAAAAGTGCTTACAGTCAAAAACCCGTTTGGCGATATCGATTATCTATAAATCGAGGAAGACGCCGTAAGGTATGCTTTGAGCTTTCAATATAAATACTGCAAGCTCGTTTTTTATTCTCGTTTTAGCTACATACAGGATCGTGCATTTATTCATTATATATATGTATATATTCTTGGCTGGTGCTTTCACTAAAGAGTTGATCGTGAATTTTCCGGCTATACGATGTGAAGAGAATATCGCGGCTACATTTTTCTCCGTATCAATTGTACCGTTCTCTCTCGCTCTCTCTCTCTCTCTCTCTCTCTCTCTCGCTCTCGCTCTCTCTCTCCTGCTCTGACTACATCGATTAGCCGAGTATCAATACGGTTATTCGCGATATGCTTTCCGCCATCAACCATCCGCCCTTCAGTCATACCGTCATCGACTGCAGCAACCTGCAACGAAACCACGACCAACCTCCGGATTAATATAACCGTTTTTAGGTCACAGACTTTAATTAAACCCGATTACATCTTCGACGGCTCATAGTACATCGTACATTATTCCGCCTGGTCTGCTTGGCCGAGTACAAGTCTCCATATATACCTATTTCGCGGCTCCCTTATTTTTTTTCAGCGGCTATTATATCGCACACTGCGCACAGCAATAATGAGCTCTCCCTCTCTCTCCCTTTTTCTGCCATCCGTTCCAATATATATACGCATAGGGTAGATCGAATCAATCAATACAACTAGATTGGGATTCAATCATCAATTGATCGTAATATATGACACATCGCTTGTGCACGTTTTGTACATATATATATATATATATATGTATATATTTTTGTCGCGATAACGCAGCTTTACTTCGCTGGCATGGCTGGCATTCGCTGGCATTATATATGAAGCTTACATGCACCATCATCCATACATAGTTATCTGCCCATGTCATTGAATAGGTATGACATAATATATTGTGTGCCAGATCGCTGCTAATTACGATCCTCGTTAAAGACGAAAATAAACATAAAAGATTGTCATTTGAAAAATTTCACGTTCGTAACATAATGTTAGTTTTGTGAAGGTTTTTTTTTGCTTGCTGAGATATCACCGTTTGACAAAAGTTAATTCATAATTAATTTTTTTCACTCGTTATATAACGTCTTACATTTTTTTTTTTTTTGCAGCCCTTATTTCTAGTTTGATCCTCGACTCGTTAGTATTTTTTGACCTCAAACAAAATGCGACTTACTCGTTGACGATTTATCCTTGATCTTCTGGATAACGAGTGCGTGGTCCATAAACGAGAGCGGTCGATTCGAGCTTCCACTAAATTGATAAGCAATTTATCCATCGCTGCCATACGTTACCTTTTGATAAAAGGCGAATCGAATTTTATACGCGTAGACCAGAATATAAATTTTTGAATAGACTAAAATTCTTTGCTTTTAAATTTTAAGTCTCGATGAGGCAGTACTGAACATTGTCGCAGAGGCCTCAAGTTTTCCACAAACTCTTGTCGTATCGAGAGGAAAAAAACAAAATCTCGATGAGGCCTGGGATATATGGGACGATAAAAATAGCTAATAAAAATGGTAATTTGTCGATAAATTCCACGAGTTTGCGGCAGTTGTAAAAATGGTCCCACAGTCATTTGATTTTACCACAAAATGGGTTTTTGGTGACAAAGGTACATATAAATAGATAAGGGATGCAATATTCAAAAATCGTATTATTCGTTTTTTTACAACCCTTGTATCTACGCCTCTTATAAAAGTATTGGGGTGAATTACATCTGTAGTACATCTACAGTATATTATCTGGAGTGGTGATGGGTAAAAATGGTCCCACAGATATTCGATTTTACCACAAAATGGGTTTTTGGTGACAAAGGTACATATAAATAGATGGGGGATGCAATATTCGAGAATCGTATTTTGTTTTTTTTACAACCCTTGTATCTACGCCTCTTATAAAAGTATTGGGGTGAATTACATCTGTAGTACATCTGCAGTATATTATCTGGAGTGGTGATGGGTAAAAATGGTCCCTCAGATATTCGATTTTACCACAAAATGGGTTTTTGGTGACAAAGGTACATATAAATAGATGAGGGATGCAATATTCGAGAATCATATTTTTTTTTTTTTACAACCCTTGTATCTACGCCTCTTATAGAAGTATTGGGGTGAATTACATCTGTAGTACATCTGCAGTATATTATCTGGAGTGGTGATGGGTAAAAATGGTCCCTCAGATATTCGATTTTACCACAAAATGGGTTTTTGGTGACAAAGGTACATATAAATAGATAAGGGATGCAATATTCGAGAATCGTATTTTTTTTTTTTTACAACGTTTTTACAACGTTTTTTAATTTTATAAAAGTAAGGGCGTCAATTACATCTGTAGTATATCTACAGTATATTATCTGGAATAGTGATGGGCATGCTGATAGTTATGTATCATGCAGCGAGCACTCGCAGGAAAGACTTTAAAGAGAAAGAGTTTACTCTTGAGTGCACCGACCCATCTTTTTCTATGCATAATGTCCGTACATTTATACCGTTCTTGATGGAATACATTATATGCTCCATTAATGGAAAGCTCGGCGTTGACGAGCGTCTGCGCCTCGCACTTCCGGAAGCTCTTTTGACGCCGCACCTCGAGCAAAATGGAGGAAATTTAATTAAAACGTATGCGCGTTGTCGGGACAAATTAGGAATTGGCGTGTTCCACCCAGGCGGCTTTCATATAGTATATATATACATAATATTATATATACATATATACTCGAGCACTCGCTCTTTTGGCGTCATTTTCACTTATACAGCGAGATTGCATGCTGGCTTTATAGGTCGGTTCTTCGTGACACGATGCACCCTTACCACAATTATCATTATAATTTATGTTTAATCATGGTAATTGATGTAATATATATATATATAGAATATTCAATATCGATCTGATGTCGTGATCAGTTTTGTCGAACGTAAAACCGGAAGACATTGATGTACAATATAATGTCTATATATATATATATATATATATATATATATCGATGAACGTATTATATACTCTCTTATAATCTCCTATAATATGTACAGAATGACATCATAATTTTAATTTTACCTTTCTACGTAGACCGTTTATCGATAATGTTATCTATAAAATATTATACTGATAAAACGCAGGCACATAATAGACTGGTCGCTGATCTCGACGCCAACAAGATGGAAGTCGTCGAGACTCAAAGTTTTGCGACCGAAGTCACGTCTGCCCTCGAAAAGCTCAAGGAAAAGGACGTTAGGATAATTTTAGGAAATTTCAACGAGGCCTGGGCCAGACGAATATTCTGCGAGGCCTACAAGTAAAGAAATTATTCTCATTATATACACTGTGACTCATACATATATACATATATATATATATATATATATATATATATATATATATATATCGAGGGAGAGAGAAAAGCCTGTTTGTATATTTACCACTGCATATTTTCTTTAACGATTTATTTCTTGTTTCACATTCTTTGCTCCGCAAACTCACCGTGGGAATGTCATAATGATCGCCAGATTCGGTATGTTTGGGAGAAAATACCAATGGGTGATAATGGGCACTTACACCGAAGAGTGGTGGCTACGACCAGGCGGTGGTTGCGCACCCTTCGAACTCGCGGAGGCCCTTCACGCCGCCATTTTGACTGACCTACTTCCTCTGTCGACCGAGCAGCAGATCGCCGTATCCGGAATCGTGAGTACAAGTCAACTTATGAAGCGTGAGCGTCTATATATGTATATATATATATATATATATATATATATATATATATATATACATATATGTAGTCAGCAATTCTTTTTCATTACGTCCTTCATCTCCGTGTGATGCTTTTGCTACGATAACACGCTCGGTTCTCATTACGTCTGAAGCTTTAAATTTTTATTCATTTATTTATTTATTTTATGTATGTGAAACGAGGATGTAACACGAAGATGGGGCGATTTTATGAGCACGCCGAGTCATTGCGGTGCGTGCTCGTATCAGGTTGTGCACAAAAAAGAAACGAAAAATATAAATAGCCCGGGATACCCGAAATGCCTGCGTCTGAGATTTTTTTTTTTGAATCTAGTATTATTATTATTATTATTATTATTATTATTATTATTATTATTATTATCCGATTAGCAGCATCAGCAGGATAATTGGAAACATTCACCCCCGCGATATCAAGAGACGTGACAGCGTCTAAATGCCAAGCGATTTAAAAATAAAATAAAAGTAGACTATATATACTCGAGTAATTTGAAAAAATGAGTCAAAAAATGAAACGGGCAAGTCTGGATAAAATTTGATTTTTTTTCTCATCCCCCAAAACAGAAAGATTGATCGGAGATTTAAAAAAAATGAGCACACATCTAGTATAATATATATCTATATATACTGTTGATGTAATCGTGTATAAGATATATATATATATATATATATATATATATATACATATATGTACATATAGTCTCATGGGTAAAGGTACATGGTTGAACTTTTGCGGCGGCATCGCAGCAGAGAGAAAAGATGTTGTTGAGAGTCAGTTGAACGACATGTATCAGATTTCTTCTCCTTCGCAGCATTCCCTTTCGACATTCGACATTTATAGATGCTTCTCTCCCTCGAGGCTCGATGAAACTTTTTTCTTCAAGCAAAGTCGAGAGAGAAGAGTCTTTTACCCGCGTGCACACCCCTCGCGGTACCACTCACAAAAGTTGAATTGGACCATTGTTCGACCAACCCCTCGCAGCATCACTTTTCTTGCTACCTTTATTCTATGTATCACAAGCGTGCGGCTATTTTCCTCTTCCTCCTCTTCCTCCTCCTCCTCCTCCACCTCCTCTTCTTCTCTTCCCTACTTTCTCCTCTTCCCTTTATTTATCCAAAAGAGAAAAGATATATTCTCATCTACTGGGAATTATAACAGAGCGTAGCTTCGGATTTCTTAAAAACTTGTTCAAAGAGTCCTCCCGAGATGGCGCTCTTAATCCAATTGTTATACATCGCGATCTCGAGTGAAAAGTTACCAAACGTACGGAAGAAAAAAAACAAAACAAAAAAATCTGCAATTGAAAATATCGATACTCACCCTTAAATATATATATATATATAAAGTAAACAAACAGACAGATTATAAAATATATTCTTTATTTTACTACTAATAAATGTTGATCAGTATAATATTAATGCATCGATACACAGAGCAGTTATCGTTCTATATACGTCTATATACGTTCTATATTGTACTGCATATACGGGAATTATAACAGAGCGTGGCTTCAAATTTCGTAAAAACTTGTTCAAAGAGTCGTCTCGAGATGGCGCCCTTAATCCAATTGTTATACATCGCGATCTCGAGTGAAAAGTGAAAAAAACAAAACCTGCAATTGAAAATATCGATACTTACCCTTAAATATATATATATATATATATATATATATATATATATATATATATATATATATATATATATATAAAGTAAACAAACAGACAAATTATAAAATATATTCTCTATTTTACTACTAATAAATGTTGATAAGTATAATATTAATGTATCGATACACAGAGCAGTTATTGTTCTATATACGTACCTACTATTTATTTGAACGGATTGCCAGACACCGGACGAGTACAAAATCGAGTACAACGCAATGAGAGGGACCGAGTACTCGAGGTTTCATGGATACACGTACGATGGTATATGGGCAGTTGCACTCGCGATACAGCATGTTACAAGGAGGATACGACAATTTCGAAGAAATCAAACTGTCGCTGATTTCAAATATAGAGATCAGCTCTGGGAGAAGCTTTTTCTCGAGGCATTAAAAAATACGAGCTTCGAAGGAGTTACCGTGAGTTTCTTTTTTTTTTCTCCACTCATCAACTCATCATTCGAATCTTCCTCGTTTGCCACACACGCGAGATAATTTTACCAAAATTTAATCCCGTCTGTAATTAATTAATTTAAAAAAATTAATTAATTTTTTGTCAATCATGTGCTGCAGGGCCCAGTTCGTTTCTACGACAATGAGAGAAAGGCCTACATTCTCCTCAAGCAGTTTCAAAGTGAGTAATAAAATAAATATCAAAGTTACATTTACGATAAAATTAAGTATTTTAAATTGGTGAACAGAAACATATAGCGCTATGGATAAAAGGGATGAGGTGTGTTTTTGTTTGTGCTTTCGTGTCCTACAAATTAGCTTAATGGCCGGATGTTGTTGCGTGTATCATATGCATATATGCCGACACAACCCCTATATATATAGGGGTCGTATTATAAAACTGATATATATATATGTATATATATATATATATATATATATATATATATATTTATAACTGATATATATATATATATATATATATATACTGTACATGTATACGGACACGTTTAATCGATTTCAGGCGGGGGCGAGGTCAAAGTGGGCGAGTACGACGGTGTCACGGGTACGCTGGACCTGACCAGAGGTCAGCCACTGGTCTGGCGTGGCCGATCACCCCCCAAGGACCGAACCGTACATGTGATTCAACACTCGACGGTAAACATCACCATTTACTCGATTCTCGTGTCAGCAGCGAGCGCCGGTATCGTCATAGCGACCGTTTTTCTCGCCATTAACATCAGATACAGAAATCAGAGGTAATTGCGGATCGTTATCGCGTTATTTTATATATATATATATATATATATATATATATATATATATATATAAGCCGCGTTTATTCTCTCCCGCTTTCTCGCTCGCTCGCTCATTCGCAAATTCATGTTATCTCGACGCTCATAATAACTATACATATATGTATCTGTACATTGAACGGCGACATCGTATTATCGTTGATCATCTCACAAGGGCTTTTTGCAAAATTTCTTAATTTCTCGCGCACATGATTTTTAATTAATTCTACGCTATAGATTTTTTCATTTTTTTTTTACCCGCCAATAATTATTGGTTATATATATTTATCATTGGCAAAGTTGTTTTTGGGTTAAATATATAAAAATTAATTTATCCTCAGATACATAAAAATGTCATCGCCACATCTGAACAATCTCATTATCATCGGATGCGTGCTGACTTACAGCAGCGTCATCGTCCTCGGTCTAGACTCGCAATTATCGAGCGTAACAGCCTTTCCCTACATCTGTACTGCACGGGCGTGGCTATTGATGGCCGGTTTTTCATTAGCATTTGGTGCAATGTTCTCAAAAACGTGGCGCGTTCACTCGATATTCACCGATGTAAAATTAAATAAAAAAGTAAGTTTTTGAGCTGGATCAAACCCAAAAGGATAATGTTGAAAAATCTTATTTTTTTTATTTGAAAATTTGGCCAATAAAATTAAACTCGAATTATTTTAACGACAGGTCATCAAGGATTATCAACTATTCATGGTAGTTGGAGTATTGCTTTTTATCGATCTAGGGATCATGACAACTTGGCAGGTTGCAGATCCATTTTATCGAGAGACCAAGCAAATGGAACCTTTCGTAAGTTTTCATCATTTGATTTGTAGATATTAATTTATCACTGTATGACTTATTGTTTGTGTCCACCCCAAAACCCAAAATATTCTTCATTTTGAATTTATCGAGCAGCCTCATCCATCGAGCGAAGATATAATGATGATACCGGAAAATGAGTATTGCCAAAGCAATAGAATGACTGTCTATCTGGGATGCATTTACGCCTACAAAGGCCTTTTAATGGTGAGTCAGTGATTACAATAAATTACAATATTATCAAGCAGGGCGAGAGAAAGAAAAAAGGAAAATAAACGTTTTATATATCCAACCACCGCCCCCCCCCCTGCCCACCCTCACCACCCCTCACCACCCCTTAAAATGTAATTATTTTCTTTGATAGATTTTTGGTGCTTTTCTCGCTTGGGAAACAAGACACGTCAGTATACCTGCGTTAAATGACAGCAAATACGTAGGGATGAGCGTCTATAATGTTGTCATAATGTGTGTCATGGGAGCTGCCATCAGTTTTGTACTCGCTGACAAGCAGGACACCATGTTTATTATGCTGTCAATTTTCATAATTTTTTGCAGCACAGCCACTTTGTGCCTCGTCTTCGTGCCAAAGGTTACAATTCCAGTTCAATATTATATTTATCGATTTATTTCTATACGTATAATATATTAGCTATAATGATATATTGGCTATAATAATATATTAGCTATAATAATATATTAGATAGAATGATATATTAGCTACAATAATATATTAGCGATAATCATATATTAGCTATAATAATATATTAGCTATAATAATATATTAGCTACAATGATATATTAGCTATAATGATATATTAGCTATAATAATATATTATCTATAATAATATATTAGCTATAATGATATATTAGCTATAATGATATATTAGCTATAATAATATATTAGCGATAATCATATATTAGCTATAATAATATATTAGCTATAATGATATATTAGCTATAATAATATATTAGCGATAATCATATATTAGCTATAATAATATATTAGCTATAATAATATATTAGCTATAATAATATATGTGCTATAATAATATATTTGCTATAATAATATATTAGCTATAATGATATATTAGCTGTAATAATATATAAGCGAAAATACCACTGACTCATGACGAAATCGCAAGAACTATAAAGTCTATAAACTTGAAATTTAGCATTTTTCTTATATGACGTAGGCATCCAATAAGAAATAATTTTTCAAAATTCAACCCCTAACGGGGTAAAAAGGAGTAAAATGTTTTTATACTGATTCAACGAGTGGGAAGCTGCGAGCAACAGCTAGTAATAATATATAGCGATAATATATTAGCGATATAATATATAGCTAATATTACCACAGCAGAATACAAATTTGACACGACATCATGTAAAATTGAACAATTTTATCCAATTTTGAATTTTTCATAGCTCATCGAGTTACGAAGAAATCCTCAGGGCGCCATAGACAAGAGAACACGAGCAACGTTGAGGCCAATGTCGAAGACCCGAAGAGACTCAACTGTCAGTGAGCTCGAGGAACGTCTGAAAGAAGCAACGACTGCGAATCAAAAATTCCGAAAGCAACTTTTGGAACGAGAATCCGAGCTTCAAGTTTGTATTATTATCGATCTCATATTAATCAATGTGACGTCCAATTCTGATGTTTTTTTTTTTTTTTCACAGATGTTTGTGAGACGAATCGGTGACGAGACGTTAACGGATACCCAAGAAGCAATGCATCGGCTTACAGTGCCACGAAACGAAACTCTTGTCAAGAGAGAAGGTAAACTTTTATTTACATTAATATTCCTCTCGTCGTGTATTTCCTTTTTCCACCAAAAATCAATGATGAAAAAATTAAATTAAATGTAATTGAAAAAAAAAATGATAATAAAAAAAAAAAGTAGAGGCATATTTGAAGTCGAGACGGTGCTTGACTCTCTCTCTCTCCCTGGCTCTTTCTCTCTCTCTCTCTCTCTCTGTCTCATCCACACTCTATGTGTTAGAGCCCACTGTCGAGCGGCATGGTACACAAAATCACAAAGGTCAGTGACACAAGAGAAAATACGAGAGCAATGCATGATGAGAGCATCAGCAGCCGCGCAAATACAAGAGCGCTCATACGCATTATCTTTACTCTCTCTGTCTGCGCCTCGGACTCTGACTCTGACTCTGACTCTGACTCTGACTCTGACTCTGACTCTGACTCTGACTCTGACCCTGACCCTGACCCTGACCCTGACCCTGACCCTGACTCTGACTCTGACCCTGACTCGGACTCTGACTCTAACTCTGACTCTGACTCTGACTCTGACTCTGACTCTGACTCTGACCCTAACTCTGACTCTGACTCTGACTCTGACTCTGACTCTGACTCTGACTCTGACTCTGACTCTGACTCTGACTCTGACTCTGACTCTGACTCTGACTCTGACTCTGACTCTGACTCTGACTCTGACTCTGACTCTGACTCTGACTCTGACTCTGACTCTGACTCTGACTCTGACTCTGACTCTGACCCTGACCCTGACTCTGACTCTGACCCTGACTCGGACTCGGACTCGGACTCGGACTCGGACTCTGACTCTGACTCTGACTCTGACTCTGACTCTGACTCTGACTCTGACTCTGACTCTGACTCTGACTCTGACTCTGACTCTGACTCTGACTCTGACTCTGACTCTGACTCTGACTCTGACTCTGACTCTGACTCTGACTCTGACTCTGACTCTGACTCTGACTCTGACTCTGACTCTGACCCTGACTCGGACTCTGACTCTGACTCTGACTCTGACCCTGACTCTGACTCTGACTCTGACTCTGACCCTGACTCTGACTCTGTCCTTGTCCCTGTCCCTGTCCCTCTCTCTCTCTTTGCTATTTGCATTTTTTTTGTCAAGTTTACATTAGCGCTGCAAATTTTTTTCTTCAACGCCATAATATCTGTACAGTTGATATTAGATCGGCTATATAAATAAAAATTAGTATACATTACGTGAGTTTTAAATGATTTTAAGGCTGTAATATATATATATATAGTTGATATTAGGTCGCGTATATAAATTAGTGTATATAGTGATGTATATAAACATACCGCAATCGCATTTTACATATTATCCAGCAGGCATTGCGCGCCGATACAATCATTATAGTGAAAAATTTATGAAAATAATAAGCAATTTATTTTTTACGCATATAATAATAAAAATCATTACTACATTACATAAATAGTATGTATAATAGAAGAGCACGTTTTTAATTATAATCATTATATCATATATATATAGGAATGCGTAAATTTTCATGAAATCATCGTCCAATTTAATGGTCTTTATTGACGATAAGGGGATAATGTTGCAGGTCCATCGATGACAACGGAAACGACAGACGTCTCAATGTCAATGTGCAGCCTTAATTCAATAACGATCTCGCAACACGAGGGCGAGTACGTAAATGTCGGTGTGACGAGCTCCAATCACCAGCAAGCCACAAAGTGGGTAGTTTTGAGAGTCAAATATAATGAGCTTTGTTAATAATTCCTTCGCCTATTAATCGCCTAATAATTACGGCCTTATGCTTGCTCACTAAATCCGAATTGATGTGCGACAAAAATTTCATAATGATATAAAATTGAGGGTAGCAGAATTGGTAAATTATTGTTGAGTCCAAAATGAACAAGTGTGTCAAAAAAAAAGGGTTGAATTTAATCAAAGGCTTATGCAATGGCGTCAATAAATTATTCGGTACAAAAATAATCGTTAAACGAGGCAAAAAGATTCGGCGAGAAATAACATCAATCCTCTCGTATTATCGTCATCATCATCATCATCATCATCATCATGACTTCGTTGAAATGACGTTTGATATCATCTGGTAGGAGGAAGGGGTCCTTTGGAAAAATACCAGCAATCGCAATCGACACCGAGCGTACACCCCTCGTACCAGATGGGGTGGCTGGAGGAGTAGGAGGAGGAGGGGGAGGAGGTGGAGGGGGGAATATGATCGAATCGCTTATGGATTCTTCGAAGAATTCGTTGGGCAACGTGATACGCGATCGAAGAAAATCACGCTCGAGCGAGGAAGGACGAGAGAACGAACCACTCCTTGAGGCGAGTCCCGATCGGAGATCAGCAGATGGCGGAAAAACGAACGTCGAGTTTGTCCCGGAAACGGTCGAGGAATCCGAGGAATCGGTGATTCTCGAGGAGACGGCGATACCAGGGCATGAGTCGATGAATAAAACGACAAGCCCGCATCCCAGGACAAAAATTTCCGGGGTGGAGGAGTCATCAGCAGCGAGCAATCGAGCTCGATTGCCCACTCCACCCCCAGCGGTGAAAAACGTTTCGTTCGGTCAACTCGAGGAGCAAAACTATCTCGAGCAGGCTATACTGCCACCCCCTTTGCAATTTGTGCCGAAACATCGGCATACCGGTGAGTCGTAAGCGCTATATGACGTGTCCCGCGCTCTGTATATACATATATACATATATATACCTATAGTTGTACTAACTTGTCCCTCGCCCTGATGATACTATATACTGTACTATATACTGTACTATAAACTATACTATAAACTATACTATACACTATACTATATATTATACTATATACTATACTATATACTATACTATATACTATACTATATACTATACTATATACTCTACTATATACTCTACTATATACTAGACTATATACTATACTATATACTATACTATATACTATACTATATACTCTACTATATACTCTACTATATACTATACTATATACTATAATATATACTATACTATATACTATACTATATACTATACTATATACTATACTATATACTATACTATATACTATACTATATACTATACTATATACTATACTATATACTATACTATATACTATACTATATACTATACTATATACTATAATTTAATGTCGACCTCGATCATGGAAACTTAATCATGATACAAAAGAAATATGAACGAAACGATGAATCTGACGATACTGCATGTATGTGTTATATCGTTATAACGTCCAAACGCTCAATTAACAACAAATCAAAACCACTTACATATACGCAATGATTCCATTTTTTGTTTGCAACATTAATCTTGTCAGCATTTTATTTGTTTAATTGATTAATTGTTAAAAATATTTGAGTACTGATTGACTGATTTATGTGTTATTGTATATTTGAACAGGATCGACGGTTAGCAGTATCGTCACTACTGGGCATCATCATCATCATCATCATCATCACCATCAACAACAGCAGCAGCAGCAATTATCGTCAAAACGACGATCCTCAGTGAAAAATAATGGATTGACCCAATCTCATCACGAGCTATTTGAGAAACGACGAACGAGCGTACCGTCAAATACCATAAGTTATATATCAACGGAGAACGTTTCAAAAATGGCGGACGAGTCAAATGACGACGAGGCCAATCTTGGAATTGGTGGATTTGAGCGAGCATACGTAATTGGCGAATGCGGACACAAAAGACCAGCATTCACGACCCCTGGCACAGGATACAGATGCGAAAAACATGGTGGTGGACGTGGACATGCCCATCATACCATTGTTTCTAATGGATCAACTGCCGAAACTCCACGAAAGCATCGTAATCATTACGAGAGCGGAAGAAACGCGAGCTCTCCGAGCGTTCCTGCTGTCGTTAACGCCAGCTACTCCGACACTGGTTCGTTTCATCTTTACACCCTTATATCTACATATATATATATAGATAAATATTATATATATATATATATATGTATAATATATATAATATATACATATATATGGATATAATATTTTTTTCTTTCAATGCATTCATCACCTACCCCCATTAGCTCATTGTAATGTAAAATTTATCAATTCGACAGAAAAATACGAGGACTCGATAGCGACGATAATTCAACGCTCAGTCTCAGAACGCTCCCGTGAAAAGTGTACAAAATTAAGGGGTTCGTCAGGGGCTCATCAGGGCTCAATGTCATCGGGTGAATGTCGTCACAGAGCTCATCAGGCACGAAAAAATCGCGAGTGCAGACACACCGAGTCCAAATTACGACAACAGGCTCGACTCGATTACGTTCAGTCCACCCCAAATGTCGCAACGATACACAACAGTAAATTTTCAAGCGCCAATCCACGGGTCGATGGGGGTGGCACAGCGAGTCACAGGGGTGGCATAACAGTCGGTGGTGTTGGCGGTGGTAATTCGGTCGGAAAAATCGGTAGCGTTGGTACACCAGGAGGAAGAGGAGCAGGAGGAGGAGGGCTAGGAGGGGTTGGTGGGGGTGGAGGGGTTGGGGGTGGCGGGGGTGGTGTAGGAGGAGGTTGCAGTGGCTCAACGGCAAATCTCTCGAAAATGTACAGCGCTGTATCGGACGGTGAACTATTGGATCTTGAGATATTGCCAATATTTCAAAAGCTCCTAACTGAGAGACACAAAAGCAGCAGTACGAGGGGTGCCAGTGGTTATGGCGCCAGTATAGCAAGCTGTCCAAATATATCCATCAAGTGTGACATTGTCGAGTATCTATAACGTTTCGAGCAAATTATTATTAAAATTTGTCTAATAAAAATTAACACAAGGACATACAATAATGTTCTCATTAAATTTTTGTGGAGGAGGGCGGGGGGGGGGGCGAGAGAGAGCTGGGGGAGGTGGGGTAGAAAAATGGTGAATGGCTTTCATGACTATATAAATCATAATAAATTCATATATACGCAACATCTATAACGTATATCCTATGATAATATGATTAGCGTTGATGATTATATGCCGTTTATGCATGCGACCAGGAGAATACGCCGAATAGTGCGTCACAAGCGTCAATTATATATTAACAATACTATATATATATAGATATATATAGATATATATAGATATATATATATATATATATATATATATATATATATATATATATATATAAATATATATATAAATATATATTATGCTAATATAACAACATAAACAACAAAAATAACCAACAATCAACAACAACAGCGATTATTGTGGCTATACTTCTTATTCTCTCGCATACACAATCTCTCTGTCGATTCAATCGAAGAACTGATTTATTATTATTATTATTATTATTGTTGTTGTTATTATTATTATTATACATTTAATCGATGCAGGACAAGAGTCTTTTTGGTCGCGGGTGTTTTATCGTAAAAATGTGCCGAGTGTCTCTATAGACAGTGTATGAAAGATAGAGAAGAGAGAGAGAGAGAGAGAGAGAGAGAGAGAGAGAGAGAGAGAGAGAGAGAGAGAGAGAGCGAGAGAGAGAGAAGAAAAAAGGCAGGTTGGGGGGGGAGAAAAACAAAAGATCGAATAAACGTGAGCAAGCAGAAAGAACAATTTAATTTCATCATAAGGTGTCATCAAAAAGCTGCAAAAGAATCACCCGTGTGTTTCGTACTGGCGAATGTGGAAAAAAAAAAAAAAAAAAAAAAAAACAACGTGTTAATTATATCGATGGATCTACATCTGTGTATGTCTATATCATATAGAATATGCTCTCGTTGATGCACGAATCTCAATATTGATTAACATGTATAGCAATAAGAAAAAGGCGAAGAAAAAAACAAACTTAATTAGAAAGAAAGAAAAAAATATAAAAATATAAAAAAAGACACAAAAAATAAGGGCCGGAAATATGAAACGAATGCCAATAACTCTGTCGTACAATCTCTGTTCAACACTGATAATGTGTCACGAACTATTAGCCCATAAGAAAACCAGTGGTTAGGTAGATAATGCGATAAAAATAAATAATATAGCAGAGAAAGCAATTGCGTGTGGTCGATGCGATAGTAATATATCATAATAGAATTAATACTATATATATATACATATATATATATAGACTTTTATCATCGGGAAAAACAAAATAATTACAAATTCAAGTGATGGCAATTTTTATGAAAACGCGATTGCTAATATTTCGTCTATTAGCCTACATGACTCAACTAAAAATGAATATAATAATAATAATACTAAAAATAATACATATATATATATATTTAGATCGATTGATAAATGATGAAATCGATCGTGCATAAAAAAACACGAGTAAATTGTACGCGTGTGGCATTTACGTGAATAACAATAGACACATGTGGATGCCTGAAACATTTTTAATCAGAGCGTACAATTATCGAAACGATCGTATTTATGAAAGAAAAACAAAAAAAAAAAAAAACAGTGATGAATGATAATCAAGAGATGATATTATAATGCCGTGATTTGCTCGGTCTGACCGGCATTGTTGAAACATTTAATAGATGTATACAAAAAACGTTTTTTCAATATTACAAATAAATAATATAAAGATTATAAGTTTGACATATGAATACACACACAGATACATGCACACGTACACAGACATACACATACACACATAGACACACATTACACGAAAAACTATATGATAAATCATCAAGTAAAATAAATTATAACGATGGAAAGTTGTTCTATTAACAGAGAAATTTGTATGAATGTCAGGAATATATCGACGATATATTGTATCCAACAAATATCCAATATACGGGAAAGAGAATAACTGCAGGAGGAGAGCACGATATATATATATATATATATATATATATATATATATATGTTGGCGCGGAGATGAGCGAATTCTTCTGCCAGCCTCATCAGCAGTCTCAGAGTGCGACGGATTACCCTCGAGGATCATCTCACCCCTATCCTTATTCCTAACCCTCTCTCTCTCTCTCTCTTTCTCTATCTGTTTATATATTTTTCTCTCTATCTCTCTAACTTTTTCCTCTCATACCCAGCCTATCATTTATTTTTATTTATTTTTTACGTAAATTTTAATATCGTTAACGACGTTCGTAGAGCGCTCGAGACTTGTTCCTCGTTCATTCATTTTTTCTACTCTAGAATTATATTGGAAAAAAAAAACAAATGGCGGAGGATGGCGAGTCGTCAGGGAAATAATAATAATAATAATAATAATAATAATAATAACATTAATAATAATATTAATATTAATAATACAAAATAATAATGATAACCCTCCACCAGCACAGAGGAAATGAGCCCCGAAATCTTTTTCAAAAAAAAAAGAGAAACACATTTCATATTCATACTCTGTTGATGTCGACTTATATATAATAATACAATGAATGCCAATTTAAACGCGGGTTAATAGAGACAGTTGTACATAGATAAGAAATATATAATGAAATATAGCATACTATCTGTTAGTATTCATCTCGTTTGATCGATCAATTCTTCGAGAGAGGGCAGACTCGTGTGAATCGGTATGTTTGTTTTTGTGCGCGTGTGTGTGTGTGTGTGTGTGTGCGCGCATGTACATTGCCCAGCAGTAATGAGGAAAATGTGCAGCAAGAGGGGTGAGGGGGGGGGGGGGAGGTTAATTTCCCCGACGACTCGACAATCATAATATCGAGAGCAAAACTCATCTGTTTATTAAATTAAAAGACGGCTGCTTAAAGACACAAATCCAAGGATCCGCGTCATGTTCCCTGAAGAGAAAAAAAAAACGAGAGATGAAATAAAAATGATTAAACAGAAAAAAAAAATGAGAGATGAAATAAAAATGATTAAACAGAAAAAAAAAAGAACAGAAAAAATAAATGACAAACAACCAACACGACATGTTGTTGTGATATTGTTAAATTGACTTTGTACAAGTATAACCACGCATTGTTATTATCACGATACGTCGAGCAATACGTAAATGTTTGTAACGATGTATGATGGACTCGACAGGGGAAAAAAAAAATGATACGACAAGACAAAAAATATAATACAGTTGAAAAATAATGAAGAATGTTACCTCTCTTTATTTATTTTTTCCGTTCTCCAATTTACTACGTATGGGACATTCCCATCTCGACTCGACCAGCTGATTATATATATGACTATACAGCAGCTCCACCTATTTATATATATATATATATACATATAGGTGGAGCAACTACGGATGGACTTTATTTCAGAGAGCATTCAAAAATGTCATATCGAATCGGAAATATTGGGCACGCTGCATAGCCATAAAGCAATTTAGACATTTACTGTATATAGAATGCATGGGTACACAAAACAGAAATGTCTTAAGCATCCAGGTACATTATGCACACCCGTAGAGCCATAAAGAGGTTTATTAGAGCCTTTCATGTATTTGACAATTATTGGAAAACTCCATCACGTCCAAGAAACTCGCTCTCTCTCTCTCTCTCTCTCTCTCTCTCTCTCTCTCTCTCTCTTTATCTCTCTCTCTCTCTCTCTTCGTGTGTATACCTGCCACTCGTCCTGCCCTTCCAGGGTTCTGATGAGCAACAACAACCCCCGGTTCGCTAGAAACGTGATTGGTCAAAGGAATCTTGAAAATTCTTCAAACTAGTTGGTGGATAGAAAATCATACAAAAATGTGAAATCATTCAGTCATGAATTTCCGTAGTGACAAGTTAGCCCTAGCCAGTTTGATCGTCTTGGCGTTTTTCCAAGAGATCCGAGTCTCATCATTCGGTCTATCCTATGCGATAAGACCACCCGAGACTATTCTTCCAACCTCCAATGATGCAGCTGGTGGCTACGATCTTGGATACTTTGGACCATACGATGATAACGCTGACAGTTACAACAAGTGCAACTCGTCCAAAGGTAAACTCAAGATAAAAAATAAGCTTGTGAGTCGTATAAAAAAAAAAAAAATACTTATGATAATGGTACTCGCAACCCCCAAATTACAAGCTTTGATTTCTTTTCTTAAATTAAATAAATAAAATGTACACGAATTTATAACTCCGTATGCATACTAGCTTGAGAAATATTACACGGTGATTTTAGGGGTGAGATATATAGATATATTTTTTATCGTAAAATCTCCGTAATTTTCCAAAAATCGTTAAGTATACAAGATGAGTATATATGTTATCGCGTAATTACACTGTGATTTTAGGGGTGGGATATATACATATATTTTTGAAATGTTAAAAATTATTGAAATTGGCGAATATTTTTAAATGTCTCATTGTATAGTAAATTATCAAGTGTAAAATATACAAGATAAGTATATGTGTTATCGCGTAATTACGCTGTGATTTTAGGGGTGGTATATATCCATATATTTTTTATCGTAAAATCGTCGTAATTTTCAAACAACTAGTATTAATTTCGAGATATAATTTGCCTCAAAAGTAGTTTTCTACTTGCTGAATATGTCGAAAAAAAAATATACAAATGACAAGCAATAAAAAATGAAAAAAAACTTGAAAATTATTGAAATTAGCGAATATTTTGAAATGTCTCATTGTATAGTAAATTATCAAGTGTAAAATATACAAGATGAGTATATGTGTTATCGCGTAATTACACTGTGATTTTAGGGGTGGGATAT
This sequence comes from Dyspetes luteomarginatus, assembly GCA_963669185.1. Classification (NCBI taxonomy): domain Eukaryota; kingdom Metazoa; phylum Arthropoda; class Insecta; order Hymenoptera; family Ichneumonidae; genus Dyspetes; species Dyspetes luteomarginatus. The sequence goes on along the minus strand of OY769908.1, from coordinate 17,336,154 downwards.
ATCCATATATTTTTTATTGTAAAATTGCCATCATTTTCAAACAACTAGTATTAATTTCGAGATATAATTTGCCTCAAAAGTAGCTTTCTACTTGTTGAATATGTGAAAAAAAAAAATACAAATGACAAGCAATGAAAAATGAAAAAAAACTTGAAAATTATTGAAATTAGCGAATATTTTGAAATGTCTCATTGTATAGTAAATTATCAAGTGTAAAATATACAAGATGAGAATACATGTTATTGTGTAATTGTAACACAGAAGATAAACCAGAAATCGTTGGTCAACTTGCTGGTGGAGATTATGCACAAATTGGTCAATTCCCGTGGATGGCGGTGGTGCATCGGCTCGTGGGGGGTGGAAGAATTTCAATGTGCGGTGGAACGATAATTTCTGTTCGATGGATCCTTACTGCTGGCCACTGCGTCAGCGACAGTCCGAGAAAGTTTTTCATCGTCCTCGGTGAGATTGACAAGTCTGGAATTGGTTACGACTTTTACAAAGGGCAGGGTATCTCGATGATGACGACCCAGGGTGCACTTCATCCCCAATATGGAACTTCAGTAAACGACATAGCTCTGCTCAAGATGCCACGTGATATTGAATTCTCTCGTGAGTCTTTCTCTCTTTCTCTCTCTCTCTCTCTCTCTCTCTCTCTCCCTCTCCCCCCCCCCGGTGTAAGAGGGAGGGAGGGGGCTCCCTCCCTCTCTCACCGACTCACAGATCCTCTGATACCCTCGAGGTATCACTGAAGAATTATTCAAATAATAAAATAAATATTTCCTCCCTCTTGGATGCATCATTATTAATTATCATTTAATTATTCAGCTGCGGTTCAGCCAATTCGTCTGGCCGGAGCGAGCGCCTCGAGCTTCGATGAGCAAACCTCGATGGTCGTTGGTTGGGGTCGCGATGGTTCTCAAAGTGCCGGAACTAAACGATTGAAATACATATCGATTGCAATTATGCCAAATTCCAAATGCACGAGATTGTGGCCAATGGCTGATGAGCGAAACGTGTGCACCACCCCCGGAACTGGTCAGGATGCTTGCCAGGTAATTATATAATAATATACAAAAAAAAAAAAACCAAATTTATTCCAACGCTCGTAATAAATTTGAGAAATTTTTTATATTATTTGATTTTTAATTCAATTTTTTATATTTGCGTTCAGGGTGACAGTGGAGGTCCGTTGATCGTTAAATCTCAATCTCAAACAATTCAAGTGGGCGTTGTGAGTTATGGCGATGGCAGATGTCCGAGCAGTCGTCCAGGAGTTTTCACGAGAGTATCAGCTTTTTCCAGCTGGATTGAGCAAGTTACCGGAATTCATTACAATTAAGATAATTTGTCACGATAACCGCTCGATATCATCAACGATTCCTATTTTTATTTCGGCTTATTCGAGACTGATAAAATTTTTCCTCTTGATTTAAAAAAAATTTATTTATCATTAAATTATTAAAATTGAAATAAATAAAATTTAATTCTCATCTCTTTTTTTCAACGCCAAAACCATAAATACGTAACATTTATACATATATGTCAGCCATTTATTAAATATTATATTTTTAGAACTCATATCTCTGCTTGTCGTTTTGATTCATCTTCTAAGGTCATCGAGTCATATCTCATATATCATATCTCATCGCGATCTTCAGAGAAAAGTAAAAAAAATATGTATATGCTCGATCGACGTGTACGATACCACGAAAACGTGATACGATAAGGATCCGTTTCCTGTGTCTGTCTTTAAAGTTATGAAGTAGGGGAGGGGCAGCATCAACGGATCAACAGAGGAAGGTGATGATGTATATATAACTAACACATGGAAAAATAAATATTAGATATACGTGCACGCGCGTGTAAGGTCGAAAATAAAAAATTGAAGGAGACCCACCGGATATCGAAACTCACGTTTATCATTGTCGATTGTTGGCCAATTTCTTCGTATCATGTTCGTGTTGTCCTCTAGTATCAGCGCGCTATCATATCTATAATAATATGACGTCGTGTGTCCCGGTTCGTTCGCAATCTCTCAAATATTTAATATTTATCAATCATTCTCACCTTCCCATTATACCGTCCGGGATTTACTGAGTAATCTCGACATTATATATTGTCTTGTTTGATGTGGAATAGCGCGATATCACTGGGGCTCGTAGACTGGTAGACAGTGCACGAGAGAGGGTCAAATATGTCATCAGAAACTCCGCTTTTTACCCTCGACGATGTCGCCAAGCACAACGGTCTTGGTAATACCAGGACCTGGATCGTAATCAGGGATGTGGTTTACGACGTTACGGATTATTTAGATCAGGTATTGTGGCTCACACTGGATTTACGTGCGAAAAAAAAAATTACAGATAAGATTTATTATAAATTTGTGAGCTAAAAAAAAAAAAAATCGGATATGCAAATGTAGAGAACGAGAAACTCGTGCACAACGAAAGTCGCGCGAGGCAGACGAAGAATATACGTCGTGCGTATGTATGTATGTATGTATGTATGTATGTGTGTGTCACGCGTCTAAGCGCGTTGGCGAATGAGCCGTGACGAGAACAAAGTAGTCGATGGATAACCAAAGCAAGCAACGCGTCGCGCTCTGTGATATACATATTTCTTATTCTATAATGGACTTTAAATAAAGCATATTCATTATTAAAAACTACACCGCTGATCATCACATTAATTCTCCTTCCTGTACTAAAACCTTACACAAATAATATTCTATATATAGCAATGTTTTGTGTGTGTGGGTGTGTGGGCACGAATTAAAATTTTTCTATGTGTACGAAATATAGCATCCAGGAGGGGATGATTTATTGACGGAATTCGCCGGAAAGGATGGCACTGCGGCATATGACGATTTTGGCCACTCCACGGGCGCCAAAGATATCATGAAATCGTACAAAATCGGTCAACTTGTCGAGGTATATCAAACATGAAAATTTTGCCATATGCTGTACATGGACTAACCATTATTGCATATATCGATCACCATAAATTTCAATAATTTTAAATCAGTGTCATTGCTATCTTCCAGGATGATCGAGCAGCCAATAGATCGAAACAGAAAAATAAAATCAACGATAAAAATTCATCGAGAGTCAAGAGCGACAATGCAACAGAGAAACAACGAAGGTAATAAATTTTGGAAAAAAAATCATTAATCGTTTCAAGTATTTCAATCGTAAAATTTAACGATAATTTCATCGTTATCATTTTTATCGTGAGTCTTCTCGATTATTATCACACACGTAACGATATTATTTCTAATTTGTCGTTTTTTTTTCTTTTCATTACAGATCTTTTTTGCGCGTCGTGTGCGGTGGCTGCGTATGATTTTCCGAATCGCCCAACTCACACTCGTATATATTAGATTTCAAAAAACTCGATTATTGTCGGATTATCGGTGACGTCGTTGATAATTTTTATACAAAAACGATAAAATCGTGTGTATATATGTATATATATATATATATATATATATATATATACATATATATATAGAGAGAGAGAGAGAGATATGCATGATGCATTTTATTTATTTCGTTATAATTTGAGATTCAAGAATAATATTACGTGGGATATTATTCAAATCCAACCACCCATTACTTGGCCTGTAGCCTTGGATTTTCCTCTGAGTTTAGTGGTGGTCGTAGGAGCTGCTTCCTCTCCCTGTTTAACCGTCGATGGACCAGGTTTGCCTGGTTTTGAAGATTCCTTATTTTTCGTCTTTTCGTCATCCCCATTCTTCTTCTCCTGCCCCTCCTCGTTCGTCTTCTTGTCTTGATCGTTCGATTCTTTGCTCTCGCCATTATCTTTATTCGTATCCCCCTCGGCAGTATTATTGTCATTTTTATTGCTCGTGACCTTTGGCAAAGCATTTGAGGATTTATTGGCCTCGTCCTCTCGAGGATCCTCGGGTATCGGCGATGGTGCTCTGTTGTTGTTAGCGCCACCCCCACTGCCACCCCCACCCCCACTACCACCCCCACTGCCACTACCACTGCCACTGCCACTGCTGCTACCACCCCCACTTGACGTTGGCTTAACCTCGAGATCAACTCCCTTTTCGTGGCTACCGGTCGCTGTGCTCATCGACTTCAACAAACCTTTCTTCACGGAATCGCTAAATGATCCTCCAGTCGATCCTGCTGAAGGACGTACAGCCTCGGATATAACGACTTTCATACTCGAACGTTGAGACGAACTCGCCTCATCCTTGGTACCTGCACGTGCGAATGGACCAAATATTGAAAAATATTCAAAGCTAACATGTACATATATATATGTGTGTGTGTGTGTGTGTGTGTGTAGAATATGATCAATGTATTTTTTCTTTCTATTTATAAAAATGAAATTTTAATTATAAAGAAAATAAATTATAAAGAAAAAGTGAAAAAAAACTCACCCTCTTTTCCCTCAGCGATTGGACCGTCACCCGGTTTATTTTTTCCCATGATAAATTTGGCATAAGCTATTCTCGTAGTTGGCGAGACAACCGACAAATTTGGATTATATTCGACGAGTCGATTAGGATCGAGAGAGGCTAAATCCGAATTTGCAAGATTCATCTGTTGTCGCCGAAGACTGCGTCTCGTTTGTCTTATAACTGCCTCGCTTCTGCTTCCTATGGGATCTCGAGCAAGTGTATTTTTCCTTACCACAGCGTTCCAATCCTTCTTTTTGCTTCCACTGCCACTTCCACGTTTACCAATCGCTCTTGCAATCTGACTGAACACGTCTTTCGGTTCCTTTTCATTTTGTATCGCGGCAGCAACTATTCCCTCGACTATTCCAATCTGGAAGTCTTTCTGGAGACGACGTTCCATTACACGGCCCTTTTTTCCCGATACTGTAAATAAATAAATAAATAAATAAATAAAAACTTATTTCTTCCTTTTTTTTCCTCATTTTCACTCTTCGTTTCGACAATTTTTTTTTCTCCATGCCTCTCTTCATTTCTACCTCTCAACTATATATATAAGTATTTTAAACGATAATAATAATAATAATATTGTATAATCACACACGTGCAGCATCCTGCTTGTCAACATTTGGCGTTCTCATTCCATTCTGTCTTAGTATATCGATCAATTCATAACGCAGAGTCGAGATATCCTGACGAATTTCCATCACGTCGTCCTCGGTTATACCAAAATCGTCGCGTTTTCTTTGCTCCGCGGTAACGTAACGTCTGATCAACAGACGCATCACCGTGTCGTGTCTCTCTTGTGCCTTTTCTCGTGATTTTTTCTGCGAGAAATCCACCCCCCCTTAGTATATTTATAGGCTTATTATTCGCGCGTATATATATATATATATATATATATATATATATATATATATATGTATATACATAATTATTAATTAACATATTTTGTCACATATGAAACGGAGCTGGTATTTTTGGTACCCACGATTAATGATTTTGTCGGCCGACCTGTGTTGCCGCATTTAATTATTTTGTCAAACGTCTTGGCTGTTGGAATCATATTGAAAGGAGGAGGAACTGTATCACCATCCTCAAAATAACTCATCCAAAGATGACTCCGTGCAAATTTCCACTCAGTATCGGCTCTTTCCTATTGAGTATTTTTTTCGAAATTTAGAAGAAAAAAAAGTTATGGGCGAGTTTAAATACGTAAAAATGTTTTTTCTTTCACTTCCTACCGAAATAATTTGATACGAATTGGACATCATGGCGATGAGCATGTTGAGTAGGACAATTATATTGATCACGGAATACGAGCCAAACATGAGGAGAGCCCAGAATCTCGTGAAACTTTTAATACCCGTGAGATCGAAGGACATGAGATCGACCATACCGAAACTCGCCCAGAAAAGCGACTGAGAAGTTTCGAAGAGGCTGAAAGAGATTGAATAAAATTTATATTGCAGAGAAATTGAGAAAAATCGTATTTTTTCAGGGCTTGGCTGCTCCCCGGAAAATTATATTTGGCCATTGATGAAAAAAATTATCACGTACAAGCTCTGTTAGTCGATGATACATTTTTATTAGCGCCGTAGCCATATTGAAATTTGAAAAAAAAAAAAAAAAAATCGGGAACTACGAAAATTCATACATTCTTTTTAAAAAAAATTGTCACTTTTTTCACCTACATTTTTGTGGACCAGCGAAAAAAAAAAGAAAAAAAAAGGCTTTTTTGTTGAAACTTTCCACGCTTACTTGGCAAATCTTCGCCATATCGAGCAGGCTTTCTCTTGATTGTCAAAATCAGGCAAACCACTGGGCAAATGATAACACTTCATTTTTTCCAAATCGGCATAATACCACATGAGTTGATTCATTCCTGTTGATGAATTTCAATAGAGTAAAATCATTATGAAAATTAACATTCTTTCGTCTCTGTTTTGACGAATTTTCGAGAGAAATGAGGAAAGAAAAAAAAATGTTGGTGACAGAACTTACCACAACCGAAGGCAAACAATACGAGAGTGTAGATGAAGAAAAATTTAATTATGTCGATGATCATTCTTCCGAGGGAAATTTGCAGTGGACCGAGGTGAGGATTGACACTGAATATGTGCACGAGTTTTAGAAAACTGCGAAATGAAAAAAATAAAAATAAACAAAGAAAGAAACATATTATTTTATAATAATTATAATTAATGAGAGCTTTGTTTGTTGAAATAAAAGAAGAAAGAAAAAACCTGAATATCATGCCCGCGGCAAAAGCTCCTTCAGACAAAAGCATAGGATCAAAAGCGTCCCACTGATCTCTCGGATACCAGGGATCCTCGCCATTCCAATATTCTCTCTGGTATAATAATCGATCGAGCAGTAAATTAATGATTACATCCACGATAAAAATTTATGATTGATGATAATTAAATATTATACTCACTTGAACTACGTACCACGCTGTGAGTCTCATTGACACCCAAAGTACGTAAAAGGTATTTTGTATAAAGTCAACAATGTTCCACACCACAAATCTGAGATATATTCGAGCAAGCCATCAGCCCATAAAGATCTTATCTCGCCAATGACCAAGCCTGTTCGTCACGCATATCGTAGGATATCGTAGGCAAAAATTATAAATGAAATTTAATTATTACAAGAACAAATTCTTTTTTTTTTTTTTTTTTTTTTTTATATACAAATGACTCACTTATGATATATATGACGACACCGGACTCGACGAATCCGGGTATGCAGCCTCGTTCTCTTCTCTTCCAGCCCGCAAGTATTTCTCTCATCCAAGCATTACCAAAAAGTTCGATAACGAGATATTCGATACGTTGCGAGGCCATTCCAAGCAGCACTTTGATCATTCGCTTCTTTGATTATCAATAATTCTCTAATTATCGATAAATTATGTGGAAAAATGATAATAATTCTTGTAATTATATAATTATAATGACAATGACGATGATGACGATGAGAGTTGAATTATCAAAAATTCTTTAATTATCGATAAATTATGAGGATAAATGGTAATAATGTTCTTAATAATATAATGATAATAATGATGATAATTATCTAAGTTTGATTATCAATAATTCTCTAATTATCTATAAATTATGAGGATAAATGGTAATAATATTCTTAATAATATAATGATAATGATGACGATTATCTAAGTTTGATTATCAATTATTCTCTAATTATCGATAAATCATGAGGAAAAATGGTAGTAATTCTTGTAATTATATAATGATAATGACAATGACGATGATGATGATGAGAGTTTAATTATCAAAAATTCTTTAATTATCGATAAATTATGAGGAAAAATGGTTATAATGTTCTTAATAATATAATGATAATGATGATAATTATCTAAGTTTGATTATCAATAATTCTCTAATTATCTATAAATTATGAGGATAAATGGTAATAATGTTCTCAATAATATAATGATAATAATGATAATAATGTGAGTAAACTTACTGAGAAAGAAGGCGTACGAGGATGAGTGACAGATGAATTTCACAAAAGGTTTTTTCATAAATAGTCCCATTTTTGAGGTTGGCGAGAGCATGTAGATGGAGCTGTAAACGGGAAACATGGCACCCAATTTTCCCACTTCTATCAATTGGCCAGCCATGCTAAGTCTTCGAAAACCTGGCAGTCCATCGTACCAAATAGCCGCGAGTAATTGTTGGACATTCGGATGGGCGACAAACTATTAACGAGACGATAATATTTATTTTTTTATTATTATTATTTATTATTTTTTTTACCATTTACGTCGTTCTCCCTTTCTCGCTTAAAAAAATTTCAACCCGAGCATCGCACCTGCTTTTGCTTGTATTTTATAGCGAGCTTGAGTCTATCAAGGGTCTGTCTCTCACCGGGCTCCCAATTGTCACCAGTTGGATTGTAATTGAGCATAATTTCAAGTTCGTGGGACGTTCGAGCGTGATCCAGCAGCGAAGTTGCAAAAAGCTGAGTCTGTTCTCGCATTTCCTTATAATTTTAAACAATAATCAACAATTAAAACAAACAAACAAAAAATAATAAAAATTCAAACAGAAAATTAATGTTTGATTAAAATATAAATTTTCCTCTGAATAATCAATAATTAATTTGGACAAAATTACATTGTACTCAAAACGAAACTCCTGCTCCATTCTGCTCAGCCTCCGAAGTTCCCAGGACAATTCAAAAGCGGTTAGAAGAGGATCCCTCGATGATAATGCTATGAGGGAGGATGAGGTGAGCGCACGATAGGCGTTTATTCTCGATTGTGAATGCCGAAGTGAATCTTGATCGCTTGATGTTACGCACTCGTCGCAACCACATCTTCAACCATACAAATATAGTCGCGTCTCAATTTTGTTTGACGATTTATAAATCGTATTTGATGTATGTATAAAGTGGCATTACGTGTATATATATATTTATATATTTATATATGTATGTATTTACATATATATATATATATATATATTTATATATGTATGTTTACATATATATATATATATATATGGGATATATGGAAGATGAAAGAATGATAAAAATGGATTACCTGGCATCGTGAGGTGTTGGTAGAGTCGCACCACGATCCAGCAATATCTTGAGAATCTCGTAATTGTTCTTGTGAGCAGCGAGTATTAGTGGTGTGATATCGGGTGTGAAATTTGACGATGATCTGTCAACGGCTTCCCAACTCTGCAGCGATAGGAATGGAAAGAAGAAAAAAAAAAAAATCACGATTTCATTCGCTATAACGAGGCGAGAGAGGAGGAAATTAAGTTTGACCCTATCACTCACGTAAGGTTGGCCAGCCTGATGTGTCCTCTCCTCCCACTCGAGAAGAATTTCAACGGCCTCGACGTACTCCTCTTTGATGGCGTGCAAAAGTGCATCCTACGCGAATTAATTCAGAGCAAGGAAAACGTACAAGCCCGTAAATTATAACGATCGCATATACTGCATGTATATAATTGTATGAATATGGCAAATAAAAAAGGTACACGAGGTCGAGGAAAAACTCGTGTGAAACTCTCTCTCTCTCTCTCTCTCTCTCTCTCTCTCTCTCTCTCTCTCTCTCTCTCTCTCTCTCTCTCTCTCTTTCTCTCTCTCTCTCTCTCCCCTTCCTTCTCTCTCTCTCTCTCTCTCTCTCTCTCTCTCTCTCTCTCTCTCTCTCTCTCTCTCTCTCTCTCTCTCTCTCTCTTTCTCTCTCTCTCTCTCTCCCCTTCCTCTCTCTCTCTCTCTCTCTCTCTCTCTCTCTCTCTCTCTCTCTCTCTCTCTCTCTCTCTCTCTCTCTCTCTCTCTCTCTCTCTCTCTCTCTCTCTCTCTCTCTCTCTCTCTCTCTCTCTCTCCCTCTCTCCCTCTCTCTCTCCCTCTCTCTCTCTCTCTCTCTCTCTCACCTTAACTTGAATTCCAAGCTCTAAAAGAATATTGATGAGTTCGATATTTTCGTTTTCAATGGCAGCTATAAGGGCAGATCTGTTCAAAGGATCGACGCAATTTATATCCAAAGTCTCTGGATGGCCCTTGTGCTCTTCGAGCAACCTGTCGATGGGTACACAATCATATACACATATTTATATATTATATTTATATATTATATTTATATATTATTATTATTATTATTAATGATATGAATATTTCGTATTGACGTCTAAATTCGCTCTGGATCATATTTATATATACATGTATATTATGTACACCGTCATTATGAATAGGCCAAAAAATATAGGTAGCCTGAAGATTGGGATTTTTAAACAGATATATATATTTAAAAATCCCAATTTTCAGGCTACCCATATTTTTTAAATTTGTTTAAAACCGTCATTATGAATAGGCCAAAAAATATAGGTAGTCTGAAGATTGGGATTTTTTAACATATATATATTTCGCAATAGCGCAAAAAAAAATAATATATATATATATAAATTTGTACATGTGGGCGACGAGGTGAAGATGGTATGGAGCAGGAACGTCATAACAGGGTGGTGGTGGTCGTGGTGGTGGATTACCTTTTGACAGTGGCACAATCACCTCGTTCTGCACTCAGAAGGAAGTGCTTCTCAACTGGGCCAAGCGCATAATCGCTTGGGGCTGTCAATGATTGGCTCGATGGTGCACGAGCCTCGTTGCTCAACAAATCTTGCTGTGACTCGGATTGATTCATGATTATCCAACGTTATAAAATATTTTAAACCATCCAGTTTATAAGTATCTCGTCCGATATTCCTCGTTAGTTTATCTGTAATTTTTTTTTTCAATTCTCAAGTCTCGGTTAGAGATTAACCGTTAAATTTTCCTTATTATTTATTTGTCCGTCGATGAATTTTCAATGGGCCCCGAGATTTATGCCAATGGGTGTCATTAGCGGCATTTTCTATTAGAAAAAAAGCATATATATATATTTCATCAGCTGCTTAAATATGGCGCTTGTAACTTAGCACTTGACACTCTCGTACTTAGTTCTATATCTATTTCACACAGTCACAGAGAATGAATTTTAAATATTTTAGGCCCTGATGTCTTGAGACTGTAAAGATATTGTCCATCGTCCCATACAATCCAAATAAATTATACTTTTTGCTTCGTGTCCACTTTATACCGATAATTGATTGCCAAAAAGACATATTTAAGCTCCGGTAACATAAACACTCGGTAAACCCTTATTTAACTTTAGACCATCGCTCATATATATGAGCAAAAAATCACACATATTATTGCACAATATTGCAGTGGTATTGGATAATAGGATTTTCTCTCGGTAATTCCTCCTTGCCCTATTCGCGATTCGTGTCTGTGTGTGTGTGTGTGTCTGTCGATGCTCTCACACTTTGGAATAAACCTCTCAAGTCAGCATCGCGACTGATCGAAAGCGGAGAGATTCTCCGCTTGGAATGGAAAATATAAAATCGAGATTTTTGTAAATTGAACTTTTTAATGAAAAGTTTACTAGATCCCAGCACATGTTAAACAAACAAAAAATAGTTAAACTTACCAGGATTAATCGAAACGTAATTTTTTGTTTTATTTTTAATGACCATCGAATTGTTATATAGTGAGCTAGCGAGAGCAAAGTTGCATATGCATCGTTGAATAAATATTCGCTGGATAAATAGATAAAAATATTAAAAAGTACTTACGTGAATCATGCGAATTGACCATACTTCAACGTCTCACAAATCTTTTTCTCCCTCTGGACTCTTGTTAATAAACGTAGCTGCCGAGCATGGACTGAAGAAAACTCACCACGACTGACATAGCTCAACGAATCCTTACAACTATTCGGTCGGCCTCCTCCACCACCACGGTAACGGGCGTAGCTCAGGAATCGGGGGCTCAAACGGATTAAGCACCGATAAAGCTCTTGGTCTATCGAGACGACGAATGCTCTAGATACCTACTATGTTCGCGTATATATTTGATGCATGATTACTAAACGTAACTAGCATCACTCACATCAAACCATATTAATGAATATTCTCCTGTGCACTGAGAAAAAAAATATTTTTGAATCTACTGAATTGACGTTCGCGACCATTTAAACGAATTTTTTGTTGACTCAATAAAATTGTGACCCCAATTATATTTTGGGTTGCTCCACCCATCGTAAAATATCAGCACGCTAATTCAATTAAAAATATGGTTAGGGCAATGAAAATTTTGTTCAACCAACGAAAAATTCATTTCAACATCCGCGAACGCCGATTTAGCACAACAATATTTTTTTTCTCTGTGTACTAATTACCCATAACCACCATGTACTATAATAACCCATCTATCTATATTTGCATGTAAAGAATATTATTTGAAACGGCTAATGTCCACTATTTATCCCAATAGCTACAATTTATATCGAACAAAACTCGTAGATACGTTCCAAGTACGATTAAAAAATAAATTGAAAGTAAAAAGCAACAATATGAATGTTCTCAAAAATGTTTTTTTCCACCCCGAAACAAAGAAAAATTGCCCAAAAATTATTTTCTTTCGTGTAAACGATATACATATTAGGATGTTCGGCTAAAATCGTAAATTTAGATTCTGTATTCGACACCCCTTGCAGTATATTTAATTTGATGTAAAATATTTTAACGAAAGGTAAAAGCACGTTTCGTGCTATTTCGTTGAGATTCAATTTTTTTTACTCCGAGACCCCAATACGTACTTATTCGACGATCTTTTTATTCAAACTATACACATATGCCTGAAGATTTAATATTTTTTAGCTAATATGAAATTGGCTTGAGCACAATCTACATAAATATTTTTTTTACTCATCAAATTCTTAGCTCTTTTTTGCACGAAAATTAAGAGACTGAGGGGTAATACGTGAATGGGCGTTAATCATCGTGGCCTTTTGTCATCTCTCTGGTGGCCAAAAGGTATGCCCATATATGTATTGAAAATAAAAAAGGCCTTACATCGTACCTTTTTATATATATATCAATCGGCTAAAAAAAGCTACGATGTGAGGCCTTTTATATATATATATATATATATATATATATATATATATATATATATCAATCGGCTGAAAAAGCTACGATGTAAGGCCTTTTATATATATATACACACAACTCTCTGAATTCTGTGTGTCAACTAGAGGCGAAGGGGAGGGGATAATACACACCTGCCTTCGTACTTAATATGATATATTAAGGTGTATACGATGATTGGTTGTCGCGAGATGGAAAGACAGACCCGCACAAGTTCTTATTTGGAATGCTGACTACGTGGTATTGCCCATTTTTCTTCATTATACAGTTATAGCACAGCACGTACTATATATATGTATATGTGTACGTAGCCCACAAAATTTATACGATACCCGAAGCTTCATATACTTTCATCTTGCTTTCTCTGCTATCGTGACCTCTCTCTCTCTCTCTCTCTCTCTCGTATTTAACTGAGAAAAAGCAAGTACATAACACAAAGAGCCAAGAAATTTTCTCATCAAGCTCAAACAGAGGACCGTGTTAAAACTTCCCTTAAAAAATATATGGAGATGAATTTTTGTCACTGTAAAAGTGTACCGAGTGGGCTAAGTTTATTACCTCTGACTCGTCCTGTATAACATGTTTGGGTACTAATAATTAATAAAAAAAAATCTTCCAGTCAATTTTCCATTTTATTGATTTATGTATTTTTATGTCATTTTTTCATTCATATATGTATGCATGTATATACTATATATAGATCTGCATGCTAGTCCAAATACATACATTGGATGTACTCTTGAGATATTTGAGAAACTCTCTTGATGGCCACGGTAATGTACAATTGTTTATTTCAATAATATGATATTTATTGTAAAATGCGCGACACATCTCATCCATAGTCCGTGGGCTGCTCGCTCATATCGTTTTGCCTACTTGAACTCTCACCCCGTTATATATATCGCATACCTGTATATACATATGTGTATATATATATAAATCAGATATGTACAACATGTGTAGTACAATATATATTCTCGCGCGCACATAACATCCTCACAAACCCATGAGACAAGATATATCCGTCAGGTGGATGCACTTTTATACATAATAACGAGTAACATGGATAAGCTTTCGTTCAGACAGCTGTAATCGAGTCACGCGCGGAATCTCATCGAGAGGATTAACCATGACGAGATGCCTATATAAGTATACAGCGATTTACTGCCTATACGTATAATATATATCAGCATACACAGATATTATTACATATATAGGTATATATAGGTACAGGTGTAAAGAAATAATGATGATTAATACATCAAAAAAATGTAATATCAACGAGACAAGAATTTGACAACAAAAAAAAATAATTTATCCTTTCCCAAATTTCTACAAATATTTTTTTATCATTCATTATCAACGTGAATAAAAGTTTTGACAAGGCAAACCCGGACCCGCCAATTCCAATTGTCTGTGTCTAGTCTCGTTTGGAAAACCTTTTTTTTTTTTTTTTCTGCTGCTCGTAAAAACGATCGCCCCATTAATCTAATGTATTATATTATGTATAATATTATTCGTTATATCGAGATTATTAAAATTTTATTCACGTTTGTTGGCCTCGGCTTGAGAAGCATCCTCGAGAATTTCAATGATTTTGCTCTTGCGTCGATTGATCTCATCATTCTCATCAATTCCAAGTCCAAGGGAATTGCACAGTCGAACCAATTTACCGATATAGAGAGTGGAATCGTTTGGATTTGTGGGATCGGAATCGGGTGACAAATTATTTGCCGTTAGTATGTTCGAGCACACGATCGTCACACGATCAAGATCATTCGTGCGATGAAAATGTGAGTCGATGGTGCCGCTGCCACCACCGCCAATAATACCAGATTGACCAGCAAATAACTGTTGTTTATTGTTGTTGTTATTATTATTTGCCATATATCCGAGTAATTTATTGAGATCGGCCCTCGTGATGAGCTGTTGATTAGGGCCGATAGCCCGATAATTCTTCAATTCCGAACGACCAAATCTGATGATAACGTCTGATCGTCCACGTGGTATTCTCATGGTGAATCGAGCTCGTTACCGATCGCACCGCCGCTGCCTCCACCCCCTCCGGAGGTCATCGAATAATCGGCATTCTCGAGATTTCCCTCGAAGCGATTTCGACCGAATCTTATGAATGACGAGCCCATCTGGCTTCGTCTCTCCTTTGAATCGGGACTCTCCTGTGTCTCTTGGCTCTGAGGACCTCTTTTCACAATGGCGTACTCGAATTCGTTGCTTCTGCTCGGGCTGCTCTTGTACAGACGAAACGTCGATGGATCAACTTTGAGGGGTGAAAGTATTGTTCCTGTGACGATTACGCAGTTGCACGTAAACGCTATACCGTAGAAGACTGCGTG
>OY769908.1:17307865-17320655 GCA_963669185.1 Dyspetes luteomarginatus | reverse complement strand
CAAACGATGGTATAATTTTGTGTGGCTAATTATCAATCGTGTGTATTAAGGGCGGACAAGGGCGAAAACAACGGATAAAATAGTTGGCTCACGAGGACGATCTTCTTGCATCTCGTATTTCCTGCGATACGATACGAGCACATACATATATATCAAACTGAGGACATTGTGGAAAACCGAGTATAATTAATATAGGTATTACGATACCGCTTATTAAGATTATTCTATAAATATATATATATATATATATATATATATATATATATATATATATGAATATATATACATATATACATATATACATACATATATATATAGCATACAGTGCGTTGTTATACGTTATGACTAGTCCCTTCACATTTTCTCACGCTGCTTATATACGTATAACGATTCCCACCCCCGTTTCTCATTGCACCTCTTCGCATATTACACACACCCTGTAACGTAATACGCATTTATTACCCTCAAACACTCTCGCGCTATATATCGATAGTGACGTTATAGACTACTATGCTGACATTATATCCGAAAGGAACAATTTACGTATCCATTTCTACAAATTCATAAATATATATCATCAGATTTTTCGTCAAGCTTAACCCTCCGACGTTACTCACGTGAAATAATAATTCGCGAACCCTCACGTGGGGTCTATCCAACACCCCAGCTTCAATTATATATTTTTCAATAACGAATTAAACTTTTCAAACCAATTCGATTTGTTATTAATCTTAAGGACCTCAGAAATATTATTCATTTCGTATTTGACCTGAAAATCAATATTTTATAAGGAGATAATTGAAAATGAAGTTCGGGAGAAAATAAAATTCTATGTGTAGTGACGAAAAAAAAAATCTATGCGTAGTTCAAGTACACTAAAGTGTACTTGAACTTTATTTTCCATATAATCTACAGATTGTTCATGAATAATTTTATTTGTTTAAATAAAAGAACTTTTTTGTTCCAACTTTTACGAATAATACGAGTCTACGTAAAACTATTTCACATACGTTATACACATAGATATTAGGCGCTCCTGCAAGTCCATTTTCGCGTATTATTTTTCATCCCCCTTATATATATATATAAGGGGGATCCCCTTATGTGTATATATATATATATATATACATTTTTATGACGACAAAGAACGCAGCATTAATTAATCCCAGCAAAGGCCTCAATCGTCGTGTGTCGAGAGAAACGCAAACACGAAACATGACTGTGGGAAATTAGTCTTTTTTTTCCCCGGGAGAGGAGTTCGCGGTCAAGCAGCTACCCGAGCTCAAACAGGTGTCAAGGGCTGCTAAGCACGGCTAATGTATGCTATAGGGGTGGTGTGACAAAAAAAATCACTCAAAAATTCAGTCTTTTGAGCTCATCCATAAACTAGTACATACTTTCTCTCTCTCTCTCTCTCTCTCTCTCTCTCTCTCTTTCTTTGCCATGTGGACGCGTCAAATTAATTCTCGTGGGTAGAGAAAAAAAAAAAAATCTAATCTTGACAAGGGCAAACTACACACGCTGTCGACACAGAATTAACCAACACTGAATCTTCAAAAATTTTATCTCGTTCGTTTTCGGTCCATGAGAATTTCACAAAAATAAAAATATATTCTGCAAAACGTTTGAGAATTTATGTTTCAGCCCTTATATATATATATATATATATATATATATATATGCATTGTGGAATCCCGCGCCGGAAATGTTAAACCAAATAAAATAGACGACGACAAAAAAAATATATATTTTTATTTTTCAAATACGATGGAGTTTGACGAAGATTTTTGTTGCACTCACGTATTAAGAAGAAAAAAAAATATCAGTCTCGATAACACTTGATTTTACGCACCTTGTCCCTATTTTCCCTATTTTAGGGTATATCACAATCACACGCGAAACTTTCGGTACTATATATATATATATATATACATATATATATAAACATATATATTTTAAAAAATTATAAATCGCAATTCCTCGCAATATTCGAGCACATTGAAGCTTGTTTGTTTCAATATCGTATAGTCGAATGAAAAAAAAAAAAGAGAAATGAGAAAAAAAAAAGGAGAGCAGAGATAAAAAAAACAAAATAGAGAGAGGATGAAAAAAAAAAAATCAGACTCGCATTGGTACTTGATACGACTCACCATGACGATATTTTTCCAGGAGGTTTCACTGTTTGAGACGAGTTTGGCGAGTGTGGCAAAGATCTGTAGCGCGTGTGCCTCGGTGGTGGAAACAAGTGGTCCAGATCCAGAGATGAGAGCCTTATATATACCGTTGCGCAGCTTCCGCGCCTTCGTAGGACAACCTCACCTGAATTATGATTGGCCAACAGCGAGGGTACAACACGACACCCTCGACATTATTTTGATTCAATTATATCACGCAGCAGCTCACTGGTACACCCTGATTATCCTTATCTTCCTCGTTCATCGTCATCTTTCTCATATCGTCGCGTTCCTCTCGGATCGGCGTCGTCTCGCCGACAAACACCCGCGACTATTCTGTATATACTACATGCACGTAATCTTCTTGAAAATTTATGATTGTCTTCCACTGACAAGCAATAATTATCATCGGTAATTTGAGGCCCTCTGCTCTATTATATATATATATGTATGCGTGGATGCTGGAAAGAAAATGATTTATATCTGTACGGTAGATACGAAGGAATCAACAGTCGCGGTACTTTTCTCTCTTTCGAAAAATGCACTAAATCACCTATAAATGCTTATCTACCCCTATATATACATATATATGAAATTTATGAAAGAAACTTTGATTCATTTTTTTTGGGCAAGCGTTTTTCTATGCATGCAGGCCATGAACCTCGAAAACAAACAAAAGAAAAGAATAATGAAATAAAAAAAATGAAGACACTTTATGTTTCATCTAAAGTTATATATATATATATATATAGATATATTGCTTCGACTCCCTTTTTCGAGAGTGGTACTCCCACTGCTGTACTCACTTTTACACTTTTCCCGAAAGTAGAAATAATATTACGAGGCTCATCGACCCTCAAAATAATAAAGAAATAATGGCGCATCGTCCGTTAGATCTTCTTTTTTTTTACTCCCTCAACGGGTGAATCGGTACTTCAAGTTTTGCCAACTTTTGTACTCTTGCTATCTATCTGTATATCATACTCATTCCTGAATGTCCAACGCATACGCAT
The DNA here is from genome assembly GCA_963669185.1 of Dyspetes luteomarginatus. Classification (NCBI taxonomy): domain Eukaryota; kingdom Metazoa; phylum Arthropoda; class Insecta; order Hymenoptera; family Ichneumonidae; genus Dyspetes; species Dyspetes luteomarginatus. The sequence continues at coordinate 17,317,468 of OY769908.1, read as the reverse complement.
AAAGGCTGATGCGTACATCAGAGAGAGAGGGGAAAGAGAGACAAAGAGAGAGAGAGAGAGACAGAGACAGAGACAGAGACAGAGACAGAGACAGAGACAGAGACAGACAGAGAGAGACAGAGACAGAGAGACAGACAGACAGAGAAAGAGACAGAGACAGAGACAGAGACAGACAGAGAGAGAGAGAGAGAGACAGAGAGACAGAGAGACAGAGAGCGAGAGAGAGAGACAGAGACAGAGAGAGACAGAGACAGAGACAGAGAGAGACAGAGACAGAGAGACAGACAGTCAGAGAAAGAGACAGAGACAGGGACAGAGACAGACAGAGAGAGAGAGGGAGAGGGAGAGAGAGAGAGAGAGAGAGAGAGAGAGAGAGAGAGAGAGAGAGAGAGACAGACAGACAGACAGACAGAGACAGAGAGCGAGAGAGAGAGACAGAGAGAGAGAGACAGAGACAGAGACAGAGACAGAGACAGAGACAGAGACAGAGACAGAGACAGAGACAGAGACAGAGACAGAGACAGAGACAGAGACAGAGACAGAGACAGAGACAGAGACAGAGACAGAGACAGAGACAGAGACAGAGACAGAGACAGAGACAGAGACAGAGACAGAGACAGAGACAGATAGAGAGACAGAGAGGGAGAGAGAGAGAGAGGTTGAAAGAGGGAGAGGGTGAAAGACAGAGAGAGGGTGAAAGAGGGAGAGGGTGAAAGAGAGAGAGAGGGTGAAAGAGAGAGAGAGAGACGCATAGAAAAGTACCGATATGGCATCGGATTGCTTCAGCAGATAAAGGTACGTAATTTCCGCGTTCGTATATATATGTATGTATGCGGGGCGAGAGAGGACGAAGGGGAAGGATGGTCGTCGTGTCAATTCGGTTGGGGTGTACGTTTCGTGGCAATTGTCACGTATTCCAGCATAAAGGAATTTCGCGTAATGCATGTGGGGAGGGTTCACTCTCGATTCGAGAAATGGAAACTTGGCACTCTTATTTTCATCGTCCAGCATGTAACGTGTACATGTAGCACCCTCCCAGGTATACTCGGTATACAGTCATGGGTGAGAGTGCGTCGGTGGGAACAATGCGAGAATCTTTATCTTGAAAAATGTTGACTTACTGAGCCGACCATGACCACCATTGTGTCCGGTTTTTCTCTATAGAAGGGTCATCGTTGAGAGTCCATAATCCGATGTTAAGCCAGCCAGTGTGACCTGACGTCCATCTCTTTTGTGCTTTTCCTCTCTCTCTCTCTCTCTCTCTCTCTCCCTCTCTCTCTCTCTCTCTCTCTCTCTCTCTCTCTCTCTCTCCCTCTCTCTCTCTCTCTCTCTCTCTCTCTCTCTCTCTCTCTCTCTCTCTCTCTCTCTCTCTCTCTCTCTCTCTCTCTCTCTCTCTCTCTCTCTCTCCCCCACCCTCCCTCTACCCCTCTCTATTTCTCTCTCTCACTCTCTCTCCCTCTCCCCCTCTCTATTTCTATTTCTATTTCTCTCTCTCTCTCTCTCTCTCTCTCTCTCTCTCGCTCTACCCCTCTCACTATCTCGCTATTTCTATATTATCTGTGTTAACTTTTTCTTCCACAGTCAGTATATTAGGAGTAACACCGCAATGCACACTTGTTTATTGTGTAACAATCTGCTAATTTTCCATACACTCGTTCATTCGGGACTATACCAGTGAGTGTGTGAGGTGCGAGTGAGATGGAACAATTTGATTTCGCATTATAGATATGCAATTGGTTTTTCACTTTATTTTGATACATAAATAATTATTATCAATTCGCGCCAATGAGAATTTCTTTGTTTTTTTTTTTCATTGTTTGTTTATTTATTTTAACAGGTAACACCAGCATAACGATGAATACCGTAAAGTATCCAATACAGCCGTGACCCACTCACAATTATTGTCACAATATACGATCATTATGCACGTGGCATAAATGCATTTTCACATTTACTTATTCATATTTTCTGTGACATTCTATGAATTTTCACACATACTTATTCATATTTTCTGTGACATTCTATGAATTTTCACACTTACTTATTCATATTTTCTGTGACATTCTATGAATTTTCCATTATTTATTTAATTACGTGTGATGGAATACACCAGGACTGATAAGTACGATTACGAAATATTGACTATTGCAGTGACGTATTGCTGAAATAAATAATTGCACGGTATATCGTATTGAATAATTAATCGATCTAGTAGAGCGACGCGTGACAATTTTGTTTTTTTTTTTTTTAGTATTATTTTTCAACGTGTACGAAATCAGATCCTAAAACTAGAGGATCTGATGACGCGAATGAATATTTGTAGTGCTGAATATTTTACTACTGTGCAGTAATAGCACAGATATGTACGATTATTATTATTTGTATTGTTATTATTATTATTATGATTATTGTTATTATTGTTGGGTAAAATCGTCATAATGATGAAAATTACAAAGAGCAAAAACATATCTCATCCGCCATATTGGACCTCGTTGTGGCAGAGTTCAAGAGATATTGCACGCATTTCCTTGATTTCGTGCCTTTCTGCTCTTCGGTATCGCAAAACCGGGACAGCACTGATCCTGTTGTCTCAGCAATTGGGATTTTCCGATTGAGTCGTTGCTAATGGTTGATTGATCAAATTCAATGCTTCTGATCGAGGGAACCGTCAATGGTGCAGTACCGGCCTCGCCACGGTATGACTCTTGGAACATTGAAGAACTCGTGCTTGTTACAAATCCAGTCGTGGTCGTCATAGTGGTCATTGTCGTCATCGTCGTTGTCGTCGTAGCAGTGAGAAAAGTGTTCGCCATCTTGTTTGTCTCTGTTGGTCTGATTAAGTGAGAACCAGCTGATTCATTATCACGTGATGACGTGCTGTCTCTGTGGAGTCGAAAGTGTTCCTCGGTGTCGCTCAACAATGAACCAAACACGTCCGAAGGATTTCGCAACGATCCCGACATTGCACCAACGGAATTTGATCGAATCTCTAAAGAAATGAGCAAGAGTTTTTTTTTTTACATATTATATTTATAATGATCGAGTAGAGGTATATTACGTGGAATATAATTCAGACAAAGCACAAGGAGTTTTGTACTAAATGTAGTCAGACATTACCTCTCGAGTCGATACTTTTCGTCGGAGAATTGGCAACCGAACGTCGAGCAACATCCTGAAATGTGATTGGCGAATACATCCTTCGTTCTTGTTCGTGAAGAAAACCGCAGGAGCCTTGCAGCTCTTGTTGTTGATTTTGTTTTTGCTGTTGTTGTTGTTGTTGTTGTTGTTGTTGTTGCTGCGGAATTGGTGAGGATACTCGTGATCCTGGCCGATGCTGCTGCTGCTGCAACTGCTGTTGCTTTGTCGATGATGGCATTCCCGCATTATTTTGAGAAGGCGAGTTAAGGGAGAAAGGACAGGCAACAGCGCTAGATCCGGCAGGTGGACCGATAACATTCGTAGAAGATATTCGTTTTTCCGCGGCTCGGCTCATCCACTGTGGCTCACTGATCGTTATTCCTTGATTAACAAAAGATTTCTTGTGCCTCTTCTCGAGCCAGTAAGTCTTCATGGAACCTGGAACGTTTGGAGAAATTAAGCAATGAGTAAAAGAAATTAATGATAATAGATGCATGATAACAATTAAATGAATATTCAGCGGAATTAGCGTAAAATACTTATGAAGAGAGTCGAGGTGGCCGCTCGAGACAAGCCATTCCCTACTGTACCGACTGTATCGATCAATCGACAAGGAAGGAATCTTCCTGACTCTTGTACTCAACACAACTTGCTTATACATACGAATATATCTATATAAAAAATATACGCAGGGCGACACGTTACCTTTTCCCTTAACCTGTATTTCACCCCGTTCCTTGACCTTGAACGAGGGTGACAGGAGTTCTTTGGTCGACTGCGATATGTGTATCTGCATAGCCTCGCTTGTCGCTTCCATACGGGCAGCAGTATTTACCGAATCGCCAAACAGACAATATCTTGGCATCTTCAAACCGACTATTCCCGCTACAACGGCACCGCTATGAACACCCACACGAATCTGGAGATGATCTCCTGCTTTCCCGATCATCATCGAATAACCGTCGAAATATTTCATTATTATATCCCTTCTGATTGTCCAAACTTGGATGGGTGTTAAAAATTGCTCGAGAAAAGTGTTGAGCTAAGAAGAGGAGAGGAGGAAATGAGAAAAAAATATAAATAAATGACAAACCTGTTGAACGATCTTTGAGATCGGTTATAGCTTCTACCATGTCCAGTGCCATCTCACAAACACGATCAGCGTGATCATTCTCCTTTGCTGGTGCACCCGAAACCACCATATACGCGTCACCTATCGTCTCAACCTGATTTGCATTTTATTTATGCGATCAGAGAAAAATACGAGTATGAAGAAATTATTTAACCCATGTGAGTAGAATTAAAGCGGTAACTGGTCTCTGAATATTTTACTTTGTATACGTGATTTCTCTCGGTGAGTGTGTCGAAAAGCGAGTACATGGCGTTCAGCATCGAGACAACTTCCATTGGTGTTATTCTGCTGCATATCTCCGTGAATGTTACAACATCAGAGAAGAGTATCGAGACGGTGTCAAACATCTTTTGGCAAACCCGACAAACAGCCCGCAGGCCCACGTTATAAGATAAATATTTTTTATCACACATGTACACTTTATGTGACGTTTGTGAGTATTTAGCTGGACAATTGCACCCCATAATGGACAATTCCACAATTCACCCCACTGGACAATTTCACCCCATAATGGTCTGACCTCTACCCTCTTGGATTTAAATCCATTAATTTTCACGTCGTTCACTCATAATCTTCTCAACTCTCATAACTAATATGCATTCAGCTATCATTAATTTCGTTCGACTTTTTCTCAATTGAGTGTGAGTGGAGGGTACCCAATTTTTTTTTCCTAAACTTTTTTCCAACTTCAGAGCTAGACGTTGGTCGACTTGACCTGAGCTTGAACTGGGGACGGCTGGGTGGGGGGGCATAAGGGGGATGATCCATCTATAGATCGCAAATTGCACATTGATCGATAAACAAATGAATTGCTCACCTCGCACGTGTCTATCGGACTCTCGCCATTTCTCAAACGATCAGCCACCTGCTTGGGTATCATCTGATAGAGCAACTCGTCAGTTCTCTTCATCTCCTCGTCGAGTTTTCGCATCGATTCCTCGAGTTTTTTACTCTTCAATTGTTCCTGATCGAGGGCCAATTTGAGCTCGACCGATTGTTGAGTACCGGCCAGCATGAGATCCCTTTTATTCGCAAACTTTATTCGATCATTTATATTATAAATAAATAATATAATATAATTTTATGATTTAGTGATCGTTTATTCGAACCTGCTAAAATCGTGCATTGACAAATCATTTATGTACAATCCAGTGGCAATGAGTGCATTTAAATCGGGCATCACCGGTGTCCCAAGATACATTAACATTCTCCAATTGTCCATGTAGATCATTTGGCCTGTATAAAATTTATATATATATATATATATTTTTTTTTAATTCACCAAAATTTATACGAGAATCAAATGACGCGATTAGCATGAAAATTGGAAAATTTACCTTTGAGCCTCAGAGCTTTGTCATCCGTTGAATTCATACTATCATCGCTGAGCATTATCGCTCTACCTTCACGATCGACTGGCCTTTCACTGAGAACCGGATCAACCGACACAAGCTCAAATATGTTATTCGTCCTATGAAGTATCTGCAATAATTTGTTGACAAGGTATCGAGATAGAAAACAATAATAATAAGAAAAACGAATTATTGACAAAAATGAGCAATAACTCACCGATTGAAATTTAAAAGCAATCAATGGCCTAACGAGATCAAACCAATGAGTTATCTTCTTTCCAACGAGATCAGAAAGAATAACCATCAAAGAATTTCCAATACTACGAACAACCATGTCTGATCTAAAAAAATATTTATTATTGTCAGATGAGTAGATTGAGAGAAAAAAAGCTAAAAAAAAAAAATGAGAGAAAAATTATGATTAAGAATAAATTAACATACCCAAAAACTATGCAAAATGGAAATATCTCAAAGAGTACCGAAGCACCAATCGGCAAATGTTTCTCTTCTCGAGTCATGGCAAGTGAGGCAAATGTAAAAGCTCGATTGTCAAAGGTTAATTGAAAAGTTACGTGAACGGTGTCGAAAAGTATTTCCTCTCTGACGAGCTCAATTTGTAACTCTTTGTGATAAAAGTGCCTGGCTACTTCTCGAATCTGTCCCATCGTATAATAAACGAAACCTCGACGTTTGCTTCGATAATGAAGTGTCAATCCTGTATAGGGAAAATTCATTATACGCTTCAAGTGGATTCCTCATTGAATTATTGCAGTAATTATTCCAGCAGCGAGATAAAAATTAGAGAAAATTTATATATATATATATTTAAATTTATAATTATAAACTTAATGTTAATTTAAAAATTAATTTTAATTTATAAATTTATATATATATATGTATATATAAATTTTCTCTAATTTTTATCTTATATATATAAACAAGAAAGAATTATCACGACTAAACATAAATGGATGACACTTGATGGATTTATATATAAAATAAAGATTTCATGAAGAAACGACGATAAGATGATGATGATGATGATAATGATAATAATAAAAAAGAAAAATGAGACTCGAGAAACATCATAATTCAGACCTTGCCTGGTCTCGTTTTCGCAGATGAAAGAAGGTGCTCGCATCCTTGGATACGAGAATTTAAGATACTCGTGAAGATTATCGAGGCCATTCAAAAAGTCACGAACGTGACGTCCGAGAACTGAGAGCACTCGATCGTAACCGTATTGGCCAACAAAACCAACAAAATGAACGCCCATCTGATCGAAGAATTCTCTTTCCGTTATTCCCAGTACCTGTTTTTCATTAACGATGAAAAAAAAATAATAATAATATTTTTTATAAAAAATGTCGTATATATATATATATATATAGGTTTGTGTTTAAATTGCATGAATACCTGTATTGCTTTTTTGGCAAGTCTCGGTATTAAATTTTCCGGATAAACCTGATGAACACTAAAGCTCGGTTGTTCGACAGCAGCTTGTTTTCTTATCTCTTCCCACCGTTCATCACCATAAACTTGTCTTATGTACTCGGACATATTTTCCAATATTAACCCGTACATACTGACAATGTGATATTATTTTTTCAACTGGAACTGAATAAAAATTGACCGATTCGAAAATCTTGACACACAATTGTTTTCGTGTCGGTTTTAATTAATGATAAGATTTGTGCATTTAAATATATATATATATTGATATATATATATATATAATTTTCGTAAATCAACGAAAGACAAAACTGAGAGCCCGCGCGTTTCTCGTGCATTCGACTGCCTGTATCTATACATATTCAACCCCCACCCCCACCTCTTCCTCCCCCCAAACTCCTCTCGACATAGATATATGCCATGAAGTAACAACTCGTATTACTCCGAGAGATGAAACGAGCACATGCAAAATGATGAAAAAACGAGATATTTATTTCAAATACATTCACTGTGAAACGAAAATTGTGAGTTTTTACGTAAGTGCGTGTGCTCGTCTTCTTGCTACACATTACTTTATATATATATGTATATACATATATATATATATATATATATATATATATAATTTTTTTTTGTTTTCTCCACGGACCTTGCAACTCAGAAGCACGTACGAGTCAAGAGCAACTTGCAGACTCGTCATCGTGTAAAAAAAACCCAAAACGTAAAAACATGAGCAACGATCCTGCACGAATGACGAACGTAAAGGCTAAAGTGGAATATCGATAATGCACATAATTTGTATGATATTATCGATAATTCTTAGCTTCGATTTATTTAATTTGCTTGATTCTGTGGTCTCAGCAACGCCATATATGATAAATGGAATTAAATTAATTGATGAAAAATGGCAGGGAGAATTTTGCAAGGTGGACAAGTTTGTATGCCTAACTAGATAAAGTTGCCTGAATTAAAATTTGTTCGCCATACAGGTAAAACCATACGAGAGTTATTATTAGATCGCTCGGTAGTTTGGTCACGTTTTGAGCGTCCGCTCGCGAATATAAGTTATATATACAAAAATGAAAAAATATATATATATATATACAAAAATGAAAAATATATATATATATTTTTTTTTATACATGTGTGTATATATATATATGTGTGAATTAATATCTTTGACGAATGCGCCCACCCCCCACCCCCTCACCGACCCTTCCACATGCGTCTACGGTTGTGCTCGTCTTTTATACTGGCACGCGACTATGTTCCTCCTCTGTTCCTCTTATATATCGTGGCTTACTGGCACACTTATCATGGCAATTAAATTTCAATCACGATCTTGGATATTTCGGCAATCACAATTTAAAGAATGGAATTTTTTCCTCACCTTTTTTCAAATTTCTCAAAATTCTCATTTGAGATTAGATTAGTTTTTTTTTTTATATTATGCAAAACATCGGGAGCGTTATATATATCGTAATGAGGAAACGAGCAGTAGCCTTAAGGGACTTTTGTACGTGTGTGGCCATTTTCATTACGAATCATACAAATGGATAAAGACGACGAAAAATTTAACCCATGCTATATATATATAAGGCATGGGTTAAATTTATATATATATATATATATATATATATATATATATAAGGCATGGGTTAAATTTTTCGTCGTCTTTATCGTCGTTTGGGTTATATGTATATATATACATTTCAACGGATCCAGATAATCCTTTATTCGGCTCATTCGTGACCTTTTGACTCTCCAATGTCACCCCTTTGTGAATTTACGCGTTATCAATTAATTACTTTGGTTAGTAATATCACGAATGAGAGGAAGTGAGAGAGAGAGAGAGAGAAAGTGCCTTAATAGACGGATGAGACGCGCAAAGTGTCGCGATCTTCTATTTTAATACCGGGCATGGCTTGCCTTCGAGAAATCGTCACGGCTATACGCGAGTCACTAGAAAAATATCCTGAAATAAATATTTCGCGAGAGGGCTAGAGATGATCCCTCTGATATATATATATATATATATATATGAATATATACACATATATATATATATATATATATATATATATATATATATACATATATATATATAAATATAAATATATACACATATATATATATATATATATATTTCTCACTCTCGGATAGTTGCAATAATATTGTCTGTATGAAATTCCGGGTCAAATACACTCACTGCACTCTCTCATCTCTCGCTTTTTGCGCACTGACTCGTCAAATCATTTACCGAGTTGAATATAATACACGTGCATATTATTACGTGTATATTATATACACCAGCGAACCGGAAATGCACAATACGTTCAGAATTATAATTATAATAAATATGTTTATTTTAAAAAATTTCATGCAATACCGCATTATTGTAATGACGAATGAGAGGAAAGAGAGAGAGAGAGAGAGAGAGAGAATCGAGCACTATTTATCTAAAATTGAATTTTTCTACTGGATTTTTTTTTTTTTCTCCATGTGACCGATTTCCGTCAACACAAATCA
>OY769908.1:17177865-17305365 GCA_963669185.1 Dyspetes luteomarginatus | reverse complement strand
TTTGTCAAAGATGTGCTGGGTGTGGTATAATACATATATATATATATATATATATATTATTATATATATATATATTATTGTATATATGTATATATATATTATTATATTTTTTTATTAGTTTTATTATAATTTTATTATGATATGTGTATGATATATATATTGAGCAGGAGCAAAGGAGAGAGAGAGAGCACGAACGGGTTTATATGGAACCTTCTGGAAAAATTAACACGCACGAGTAATTTGATCGAGAATCGATGAAAAACAAGAGAGAGAAAATTCGCTTTTCTGTTAATGCTGATAAAGTATATAGTGTCTCTTCGACGTTGTCACAAGTCAAACTAACGATGAAAAATAAAATACCATCTCCTGTATCAGGACATCTCGCATCGGACATAGCATCCCCATGGGCTTCGTGCGCACACTCGCAAAGAAAAAAACAGCGGGGTGTAAGAGATCTCGTTTCGGAGGGTATTTTGCTGTCGTAGGCACAACGCAACGATAGCTGGCAAACATCGATCCCACGTCACTTTGCCCTCAAGTCACTTCAATGTAACTCTCATCTCATCGCACTCCCCCACCCTTAATAATTTGTCCATATTCTTTTTTTATTTATTTATTTATTTTTTTTAATACAAAATAAGAAATATTCGTAACTTTATTTCATCCCCTAAATAATAATTTATCCCGTCTATTGGACGCATGAATTTATCACACACGATTAATTATTAAATAAATATTAATTAACTATGGACGTTTGGGTTTGATAAATCGATAATACGAATCCAAATTTATAATAATGATAAAATTTTAATTGGCAGAATTTTGGAAATAATCAGCACGACGATGTGCACTCGAACTCGAGGAAATTGCTACTGAAGGAAGAAAAAAAAACGAAAAGTATGTGATGATTCTTACGATTAATAATTTTTATTCCAAATGAATATAAGTATTAGTTTGTCTACCTCGAATTACGTACAAGGTGACCACGTATAGCCATTTCCTGTCCTATATTAGCGATGAACCGATCGGAAAGCCAAGAGTATGTTTACATATACATTTACAAAGGTATTACGTATTATGTTTTATCCATCGTGAGATGCTCGCGGAGTTAACGTCTCAACACCCGGCGAATAATATACCTTATCTACTTGTGCCGTGACTACTAATAACCAATCGCATTGTCCCTCTTTGTAGCCCTCTAAATCACGTACACGTGTATAAATTTTATAAATCTTTATATTTATCTATATATTTATTTTTTACAATATTTATAAATTATTAAAACTACATAATTTCTACTCCATTTTTTTTTTAACTTGTATATCATCGAACATTAACATTATAATTTTATTATTTATTCATCGTCATTATATGCCAGACACAGAGCAAAAAAATAAACATAGGAAGATTAAACAGACTGTGCAGTTGAAAGGAAAAAAAAAACGAAAAATACAAATTAAAAAGGTGGTGTTAAATTTATAATAAAAATACCAAAATTAAAACGAACCAAAAAAAACTCCCATATGAGGATATTATAATGAACGTTAATAAATTTAATGAAATTTCGAGTAAATAAACAAAAAAATATTTTTCATAAGCCATTATTATAGTTAATGAATGTAAACTAAACGTTTTTATTTGTTTATTCATTTATGTAATGCCTCTAGTGGAAATTAATATGAAATTAATCCCTCTAAAAGAAATACAGAGAAACGCTATTTTCCCTCAAATAACTGCAATTTTAGGACACATCAAATTTATAAAGAAAAATTCATCAATGAATAACCCAGAAATAGCAAGAATTCCAGTAGAAAAAGACACTTTGGGCGAATATCTCAATTGAGTATTTAAAAATCGTGGCTGTTTTGTTTCGAACGCACAACTTTGATCAGCAGCGCCATCTGGCGGCAGCGTCGCTGACACAAAACAAGAATTCGTGAGGCGGCCGGATGTGACGTGACTGCTTATTCAAGAAATTGACGTTACCACTCTTTGAATTTACCCCCTCCATTCGCACAAGAGTATGCCCATAACCCATAACCCATGGCTCCATCCACCGTCCATCAACACGACTCGCCCGCCGCTCGCCACTGTTCGCTAAACTGTTCACACTTCAAATTCGACGATCGCGAGAGACTCCCGTTCCCCCGTTCGTCGGAATCGTCAGTGTCACCTCGCAAAAGTAGATAAAAAGTGAAACGTTTACAAATTCACATGATTACGAGTTTCATTTGATCTATCAAGATGAATAAAAATTCACAACGATACTCAGCTCCGATCATGCCCAATAAAATCATCACCATTATTGGTGGATTTATTTATTGCACATTTTCGTTAGCGATCGCCGAAAAGATACCTCTCGAGTTATCAAAATCCGCCGACGACTCTCTTACCTCGATCGTGAGTTATTCCTCATTTTTTTTAATTAATTTACCGCACTCACGCGGGGACACTCTCTGTGAGATAAATCATCAAAAATATGATAAACAATTTGTTTGATATTTCAGAAAAATGAAGATACAACGGCCAGTACTCCGATCGAGGATAATCTTGGTTTTCTTCATGCCTTCGTTGCTTCCTTATCCGTTATTGTTGTCTCAGAATTGGGTGATAAAACATTTTTCATAGCTGCTATTATGGCCATGAGACATCCCAGACTGACTGTTTTTGCCGGTGCTATTGGTGCACTCGCGTTAATGACCATTCTTTCAGGTTGGATTAAGCAAATTCACGTTAATATTTATACATTTATCATTTTTGTAGAAATTGAGCTCTGAATCATTTCATTATATAGATCTAAAGTCCACAAAATGGTTTTTGGTGACAAAAAAAAATCAAATGCTAATGTTCTTTGTTTAAAGAGTCTAAAAATCCAAGTCTAAAAATGAGTGTTAGAAAAAAACATTACCCGTATTGTGTGTGTGTGTGTGTGTTGCTTGTAAAATTAAAAATTCAAACACTCAAAAGGAAAACATTCCCTCTGCTTACCATAAAACCGTCTGTTTTAATAATAATAATAATTTTTTGCTAAACATCAAAGATAAAGAGACAAAAATGTTAACCCAGATTAGTAGACATGGATGATTAGAATTAAATTTTCATAAAACTGATTAAGGCATTGAAATTTTATGAAATTTCAAATTTTTCAATAAAATATTTCGCCATATTAATACTGAGGACTAGATTAGTGCATCTACGTTAACTCCATTTAATTCTCACTTTGGTGAAATGTTGAAACACAACTTTAAGAATATTAAATTTGACTAGTCATTTTAGTTTTAAAATTTTTTGAATTTTCCGATAAATTATCTCACCAAAAAGTTGCTAATTAAAAATAGCTTTCTCATTATTTTCGCAGATTAAAAAAGTTCCCTCTGTGAAGTAGCCAAAAATGAAAAAGCCATAAAATCACTGACTCCCAGTAAAAAATGATTTCACTATTTGTGTGTAAAATTTGCCACCATACTAATATCGAGGACTAGATAAAGCACCTACGTTAACTCTATTTAATTCTAGCTTAGTTAATTTTATTCTTACTGTTGTAGTTTTATTCGGTTATGCGGCGACGGTTATTCCTCGTGCATACACATATTACATCTCGACCGCGCTATTCGCTCTGTTTGGCTTGAAGATGTTGAGGGACGGTTACTACATGTCACCCACAGAGGCGCAAGAAGAATTAGAAGAGGTCCAGTCCGATCTGAGAAAACGAGAAGACGAGGTAACTCGAGAATTAGCGCCAAATCACTATCGCGCTCCATTATAATGACCAAACTGTTTAATTTTATTTTTAGTTTGAGAAAGAAGCCGCAGCTGCAGTTGTCCAAGATCCGGAAACGGGAATTTTGAGAAAAATGCAAAAAACTAGCGCCTTTGTGCTCCTCTCGAGAATTTTCTTTCAAGCTTTTACACTCACTTTTCTCGCAGAATGGGGCGATCGTTCGCAACTCACGACGATAATACTCGCCGCGAGAGAGGTATGACGAAGAAAAAGCCCAAAAAATAAGCCTTTCTTCCCTCATTTTAAACGCAAACGTGAAAATATTTTGGTGCATTTTGTTTTGTTTTCAGGATGTTTATGGGGTTGTTGTGGGAGGAGTTTTAGGCCACTCATTTTGCACCGGATTAGCTGTACTGGGTGGTCGAATGATTGCTCAAAGAATATCCGTCCGCACTGGTAAATCCTCATTAATATACTATAATCACCGGGCAATTTTGTGTGCCTGATGACGCAATCGCAATTCTCATTACACGTATTATAATTATTATTGTTATTTTGTCAATTACAGTCACAATTATCGGGGGAATTGTCTTTCTGATCTTCGCACTGACGGCGCTCTTTATAAATCCTACCGAGGAGGCGTGAACAAAATTATCGTTTTCATCGAGTACGAATCCTGAAAAATTTGAGACTCCATCGTACTTGCTTCAATTTATTCTGTGAATAGTGTGAATATGTATAATTGTATATTTGTACAGTCAAACTGCACTCCATAGTATTATGAATTTTTGGAAAATTGGGTACCGCAATGCGCGACTTTCCGTATTTGTATTATATTTTTTTACATAATCACTACGTGTTGTTATGCATCAACATTTTTATAGTTATCCTCTGTAATAATAGAAGTAGAAATAGTTACAGCCTCTACTGACGCCCGAGATGCCTGGTTTTTCCTTTATTCTTGAGAAATGAGATGAAAAATGGCTTCTTCGAAGCCATGGATCCCAGGAAAAATGGCTTCTTCGAATATTTTCTTATTTTACAAAGTTTAATTTCGCAACAATCTAATTTTTAGCCAATAAACGCCACCCCATTCTCAATTATGTAATAAGAGGATAATGCCAGTGTTATGTTTGTTGATAAGGAAAAAAATATTCACAAACGTGCTAATGCAATATTTCGCGAACAGTCCAATTTGCCGTTAAATTTTTATCTCAAGAAAATATGCGGTAATGTTCACTTACGCTTAAGAGAGACGTAAATTATCTTTAATTAGTTTTTAACGAGCCAGAATAATTTTTCACTAATAACTGCGCGCAACATTGAAAAAAGAAAAAAAAACATCTTATTTACTGAGCGTTATATTTATTATCACTGGTGATATCTGCAGCCCGCCGCAGTAATTTTATTCATTATCGCGTGACAGTTTATACAACTTATCAGACACATACTCTATGCCCACTAAGCGTACTTACGATCAATAAAGAATATACGTCTCTTTCGATAAATTGCCAATATTGTTTTTTTTTTTTTTTAATTTTTTCTTTTTTTATTACAAGTTCACATATATATTACGCAGAAAGTCGATAACTCAGAGACGCAATATTAAATATAACATGCTCGATAACAATATAATACGACTATGCGCTTTAATTTTGGGCCGCAATATCCTGTAGCAGATCGCTCTACGAAAAACTTGTTAAAATTCTTTAATCATTCAATTGTTTTTATACTTAAAAAAGGAAGAAGCAAAAAAACAAACAAAAAACAAATCGATACAAAAGAGACTACAAAAAAAAGTTAACTTAGACTAACACTTCCGGATGCGAGATTCTATTACATCGTTGTTTAATTGCATCCTTCTATGAGCTCCATAAATACGATTAACAACACAATACATGAATATTATATAATTTTATACCGAGTGTTAACTATACACAACTACTTGATTCTGAAATATTTTATAGGATAAATTCTACTGATAATCTCATAATCGGACGTTAATTGGGAAAACAATTATTAGGTACATTGTTTTTGGGACATTTGCAGTAATGATTTTTTTTTTTTTCATCTCTGTCGAATATCCAGCCCTGTGCAAAAAAATCGCGAATTTTTAATAATATCAATTATTATTAGGAAAATTTGTTGCTGCACGTTCGATCGGGGATCTCACCTAGTACATTTTTTTTTTTTTTTTTATGTACGATTCGATTGATTGGACACGCTCGCCCGATATTGGGCTTCGAGAGCTCTCAATTTCTCTAGCCTCTGTGTAGGATCCATCGCCCCTTTTTCAACCGTAATACTTGCTGTTTCCGTTGTAGATTCTGTTGGCAAAAGTTTCATTTCTCCATAAGCAAAGCAACCCAATAATCGGAGGATAAATTGAAAAAAATATAATCATAATATCGTATATTACCTGTCGCATATTGATTATTACATTGAACATTTATATTTTGACTCTTTCTCATCTGATCAATATCCTTTAGGCCTTGTTCTATGAAATCTTGAAAGAATTGATGGGATTTAAGCAAAAACGGTTGTACATCTGCTTCTGGATATTGAAGCTTAAAATCGTATAGCTGTGCTAATCCCTGGACAATTAAAAACAAAAATTAAACTTTTACTGTTAATAATTAACTACTCACGTCTAAAGAGAGAGAGAGAGAGAGTTCATTAACCTCTTGAACTTGATGTTTGGAGCCAATTTTTTTGAATATTTCCGACAATTGTTCGTGGGTAAATTTTGAAAGTCGCTTCGGTGGTCTTCCCTGACCGGATGATTTGGTTATTGTCCTCGTTCCTGAGCTTATATCATCGGGTCTGAAAGTCTGCACAGTTTTCGTCTACGAATTACTATGAATTCTTCAATAAATATTGTGGCACGTAAAAACGCAACAACTCACCGCGATTAAACGATCAAGATAAGAGTGTAGCTCGGATTCTTGAATATTGTTTATTTTTGTCATATGACTGAGTATCGTGCTTCCTTTAACTTTTGTCATACTGTGCAACAATGTTTTTATCGTTCGCAGTGGCATATCGGAATTTCGTTTTTTCCACCAACTTGATGGATAATCCTAAACAGACAAAAAAAAAAAAAATAGTGTAAATTTATCAATCTTGGATTTTGTCAAAATTTCAAATTAGCCGGAAAAAAAAACAAATGTACCTTGAAAAAATGATGGACCTCGAGGAGAATCATATCGTAATCGAGATCACCGGCCCAGCCTGGAATAGCCTTCACTATTTTCCACAAACATTTCATTACCAATTCCTCATATTTTGGAGATCCGTTCGACTCGGCACAACCGTGCAATAATTTCATCAGTACACTGAAAAAAGTAAAATAATAATAACAAAAAAATTAAATTAAAACTCGCATCTGAGTTTATTCATGTGCTCAGTTAATTTCAATATTATTTATAATACTTTTTTTTACTCACCATATGATGGTCGTGTGATTCGAGTGATCAATTATTTTCACGACAATGTTATTTATAACTCGTGTATAAGCATCCGGATGATCTAGAGGTTTCAATTTGTTATCAGCCAGCAGACTTATCATTTGATGGACTAACTCTTGCAGATGCATCATTGGTACATTCTTCCCGAGAACTCCCGTTTCGTAAAACTTTACGTAAAAAAAAAAAAGGAAGACCAAATATTCAATCGTATGAATTTTCACATTGACCTTGTCACTAATTTAGGTCAATTTTTTCGATATTCCATTTGACACTCGAAATTTACTCACTGCAAGCGTCACGACAAACACCATACGAAAACCTTTGATCACTTGATCGCTCTCAACGCTCAATGGATAAGTTTGCAAAAGTTTCAGTTGCATTGTCACCGAACTTATAAATTTGTCCTCTTTCGTTTGTATCATTGATACTTGGTCAGCTTGCAATAACTGTAAAACAATCATCGCGTTGGAATGATGAAAAATTAAAAAAAAAAGACAAACAAAGAAACAAAAACTCTTACTTACACCTTCAATTGTGTTCATTGACTGAATGGCTATTGGGAGATCGAGACTCGCTATGGAAAGAATTGTACGCTCAAGTCGATCTTCCTTGGTTGTCGGAGTGCCAACCGGTGATAATAATCCTGTCCTCGATACGGTGAGTTTCGGTGGTGTGAGCGATGGAATACTGTGAGAAACAACGATAAAAGGAGAGAGAGAGAGAGAGAGAAGAGATTCGCTAGAGATTTGACGCAATTTTCAGTACTTAACATGATTTACGTGCTCTTTTCAATAACTCACGGTACTGCTGGCGGATTCAACGTATTTACACCCTCATTAGGATCCCAAGTGTGCTCGACGAGATCAGGAATTTTCCATCTTACCGGTGCAGTTTCCTCGATCCTCTTCAAAAACTCCATGTCAAGGCCAAATGGACCAGACATCTTTGCTCTCGTGGTCGGTGAAGTGTGCCTGCAGATGGAATTTTTCTCATTAGATCGTCATGTCCATGAATAACGATCATGTTCGATCGAGAACATCACAAGACACACACAAAAATTCTCATAATTACGACAATATAAAATGCTAGTATTCCGCCGCCATTCGTGCTTGCTACATTAAAATCTGATCAAAGGAGCCTGAAAACCAAAACATATCTCGTGGCTAAACTTTAAAAAGTAGAATCAGCGAGTTGGGGAGAAAAGAGAGAAAGGATGAGACACGAACGGAATTTGTTTACTTCCCAACACCACGCTGCTAGTTCCCATCACGATCAGGCGAAATGGCAAAATAAAAAAAAAACAAAAACAAATAATAATAATAATAATTCGAGAACAAACATTTTTGTATTATCGTGATTAGCGTTATCGTCGATTGGGAATAATGTATCTCCTGCATTGTCACTCGTTGCTGTGATAGTTTCACTTGGTTCATCGACCTTCTTATCTTCAATGTTCACAGTAGCATTCTCGAGCTCATCGCCCCTGTGCAAATTTTGCAAAAAAGAGAAAGAAGCAAGAAGAAGAAAAGCGATGAAAATTATGTCGTAGCACGATGTGAAAATTATGAAATAAAATTTGAAAAGATTAAAAAACGAGAAAAAAAAAATGATGAATTGCTGATCTCATGTATATTTTTATTTTGTCTCATTATCGTCCTCAAAAAAATTTACCTGTCTTCCTGCACATCTTCGGGCAAGTGCTGCTGATTTTGATCCTCCTCAGCCTCATAATCGGCTTCTTCATCCTCATTATCCTCATCATAATCGCCATCAGCATCTTCAGCCGTTGCTGGTGCACTGACATTGGCAATTGGTCCTGCGATCCTCGCTGAAGAGGCAGATTTGACTGGTCGATTTTTTGCGGCTCTCTTAATGCGTTCTTCCAATAGAGACAAATCCTTCTCCGAGATCTATCGAGAATAATGGCGCGATAACAAGATTATCGTGGAATAATGAAAAATTTGTGAAAAAAAAGGAGGAAAAAAATCTGAAAAAATGATCGTACCTGACCAACAAGTTTGATGATACGTTCACCCTCGAGAAAATATGCTTGGACGATACAATTGAGAGCGGCATTTCGCACCGAATTATCACGATCGGCAATCTGTTTGGCAACTTCACGAAGAGCCGCACTTGGCGATGGCTGACAAACGGAAATTCCATAATTCTCAATGAGCGAGCCAAGTTGATCAAGGCACTCGGTTCTTTGTCGAGCATTTTTCGATTTTAAGCCCTCCATGACGTATGAGAATAATTTGCTCACAGGATAAACGAGAGCTATTTGCTTGAAGAGACTTCTAACACCCATGCGAACAGTGTCCTTTGGATCACCGACTTTAGTTATCAGATAAGGAATAAAAGATGCAGCCTCATTTTCCAGCATATGATACTCATCCTCGATCAAACGATTAAATACCGTCTGAAGATACTCGAGGCCTTTGAGAATAACCGAGGGATTCGTGTCGAAGAAACGTAGCGTCAGCCATTTAAGTATCAGATCCAAATTTGATACGAGAGATTTGCTGCCATTCTCGTGCAAATCGTCGGTCAGAGCCTCGATCGCTTTTAAATGATAGCGAAAATCCGAGTGAAACATATTGGCTATGAGAATTTTGTTAATACCAGCAGAGCCCATGAGCTCTTTGAGCAATTCGACAAATTCCTCCCGAGGTGTTGTAAAATTCCACTTAATGATTTTGAGCTTTTGTTCGTCTATGAGCCTCTGATGTTTGAGATTATTCGTGAGAAGAAGTGGCCCGCCACCCGTATCGCCAGATTCATCCTCTTTTTTACGAGCGCTGCTCGGCTTTGAGCTCGCTGATCCTGATTTTGGTTTTATCCCACTCTTTATAACTTTTCCACCAGCCCCGCTCTTAATTGATTTTTGTGCTGGTTCCTCCAACGTTTGTTTCTTCGTTGGCAATGGTTTTAATGGAAGATTTGGCCGTGATTTGTCCAACGCCGCGAGTATAACACTCTTCGAGCCTGGTTTTAATTTTTCCGTTTGTCTCACCATTCCCTCGTACGACAAATGAATCATAAAGCCAAGAACAGCCTCTTGGGCATTTTTTCTCACGTCTGAATTACGATCCTCAAGATTGCTGTACAAGTGAGGAACGCATGCATTGAGCTCATCCTTGGATATTTGCTTGGGCCCGATGGGTGGCAATTTTTGCGACAGCCAATTCCACAGCTCGATACGGAGAGTCGGTGAGCCCGATTTAAGAGCATCGGCGATCATCTCAGCTTCGAAAAATTCCTTATAACCGCACTCATCGCCCCAGGTATTCATACAAGATATTGCGGCGCTTCTGATCCAAGTCTTGGAGTCACCGAGGCACTGAATGAAACCCGGAAATAGAGCGCGAATGTGCTGTTTCGCCGGTGAGCCCATGGCAGTTGCGAGAGTCTCGCAAATACCAAGAGTCGTTTGGGCTATTCGCGTGTTACTGTCGACGAGACGAGGTGCGAGGCTTCTTGCCAATTCACCAATCGAGCCCTTTATCAATCGGGCCTCGGTTATTATTCCATTAATTTTTTGTAACGCCTCATTGCGTACTTTCCAATTTTTATCAGCAAGCTCGGCAAGAAGACTCTCGGTTATTTGATTGCTTATGTCGATTCGCGGAAAAAGATCATTCATCATGTCTGGCTGAATATCACCTTGACCTTTGATAATGTCATCATCGTTCATCTGACCTCCATCGTAATCAGCTTCTTGCTTTTTGTTACTCCCGCTAAGACTTCCGGCTGCTTTTAACCTCGGACCACGCGATGGCGCTGGTGCTGTCTCACCGCTACGTTTTTCACACTCTTGCTCAATCTGTTGCCTCAGCGCTGGTTTCTCATTCTCGAAAAACATCAATAAAGATCTTCCGACAAAAATATGCAAAGTTCCGAGCAGAGATATAGCCTGTGTACGAACTGCTGGATTTGTCGCGGTTAACGCTTTCTTCACACTTTCCATCAAGCCTTTAACGTTCAATGTGCAGCCAAACTCGACAATTGCATTTGCCACCCAGCGCAATGTTTCTTGCTGTACTTTTGGATTTTTCTGATTAAAAGCAAAAGCTGTTGACTCGCTAGCGACAAATTCAAAACTTGTCGCTTCGGCAATTGCCGTCAGTGCCTCAGCTGCTATTGTACTATTTTTCGCATCGCCCAGCTTTTCCGTCACATCCATTATGCAATATTCAGCCGCAGTTGACGAAAATTGATGATTCTCAGCCAGCATCTTGACAATCTCAAGACGATATTTGGCAACTTGAAAATTTGTATCCTTAAAACCAGGCTTTTTCCCAAGTGTTCGAACAATAACTTGACTGTTTACTTGGCTGTCGGCATTATTTTCTTGCTGCATCTGCCTTATCGTCTCAGCTAGTTGTTCAACCGAAGCGAGACGAATTTTCCAATTGGCATCAGTCAAACCGTTTAAAACTTCAGCTGGTAAAATTTGCGAGGCCAATTCATCGACTTCCTCACTACTGAGATTTCTCTCGAGTTGCACAATTTTTGTGGCAAGAGAGGATGATTTTTTTCCACCACCTACAGCTCCAGCAGTATTGCCAGTTGGCAAATTCGTCGATGATGAAACTGATGATTTTTTCGTCCCGAGTCTCTTGTTAGCGGCTGTATTTGGTCGCTTGATGGACGTGGCGCCTCTCGTCGTCGTCGTCGCATCAGCTCCAGCATCCTTGGAACGACCGTCAATGGCTGGAATTTTAGCTGGAGCGGTATTTGGACGATGCTCAACTCTTCGTGGACCAGTCAATTTTACATGAATTATTGCCTTTTCCGAGCACTCTTTGATCTTGGCCATTTTTAGAGGATCAAGATCAGTGAGAAATGGCAACATGGCTTTTTCACCGACGAGTTTCATCGCTGTGCCAAGCGCCTCTGCCGAATTATCACGAACCGTAGGATCGGGCTCGTTTAATGTTTTCAAAAGAGCGCCCGTATAGGCCTTGAGTAACTTTTTGTTGAGAGTCGAGGGTGGAGTTCGAGCGAAAGAACGAGCCAAAAATGCTGCAGTCTCAAATTTAACCGCAGGATTTTTATTCTCTAATGCCGCAACCGCATCCTCGAGTATTACCTCGATGTTTATACTGAGAAATATCGCGTCGGCAGCTTCACGAAGTGTATTTACGACGCTCGGCTTTTTTTCACGAAATTTCTCGAGAATTGCTGGTAAACATGCACCAGCGTAAGTTTGAAATCGTTTTTTCAATCCCCCAGCTAATCCAGTTAAACATTTACCCGCGAGAACAACGACAACGACATTTGAGTCTTTGCTTATTATTTTTTTCAGAGCTCTCACAACATCACCATAATCGCCACTCTCTAATTTTTGATTTTTCGTCAAAGCTTCGAGCGCATCGAGAGCCTCTTTGCGCTCTTGCCATTTTTTTGCTTCGATCTTGTCGAAAAAATCTTTTGGAAGCTTTGAGAGTATGTCAACTGGATCGATGAGCTCGTATGGATCGATGTCGAGGCCTGCAGGCTCCTCGTCATTGCCATCATCGTCATCGTGATTTATACCGTCGCCAGCGCCACTCGTCGTGTCCGTCGTCATTATTTTTGGCTTTTGAGATCTCAAATAACGAGTTGGACAGGCCTTGCTATCGTTTAGCTTCGTAAATTCCACCTCGAGTTCGCTCAGCGTCACCGGTTTTAAACTATTTAACTGCAACTTCAAAGGTGCACCGATCCATCTGCGATAAATTATATTACATAATTATGAAAAAAGATGAAAAAACAAACGAAATTTTAAGCTCCAGTAAAAAAAATTATACCTGTATATTTCGACAACCATCGCTTTTCCCTCGTCGCGAATCGTTTTGTCACGATCTTCCAAAAATCCTGGTATTTTCTTCATTAACGGCTTGACATTTATCACTTTTGGCCCAAATTCTTTCAGGCTGAGCGTTAATGCGGCAATACAAGCTGACACGATTTTTGGATTTTTTGCCTCTGTTCCTTTGGTCAATTCTTCCTGAACAGCCTCGTGTTTTTCTATCTCGATGAACATGAGTGTTACTTGTACCGACAAATCTTTGGTCTTCATTTTTGGAGCTGCTATACATTTTCCAACTATTCCGCTCATGACCTCTCCCACGGTTCTGTAAAACAAACAAATTAATAAGAGATTATTATCATTGATAAGCTGCTGTGTTGGGTTAAACAGGAAAAAGCACAGAAATAACAACACTTACTTTCCAGCACAGGCTGCATTCTCGACAAATGCCAGAGTAGCCTCGAGGCCCTTTTCTTGAGCAGCAGCATTGCTGTCAATCACAAATTTCTTCATAAGGCTTAAAAATTTATTCCATTCGGGCGATTTTTCATCATCGATGCATTGAAACTTTTTCGCACATTCCTCGTAACCGTGCAGTCGAGCTTTCCATGACTAAATATAAATAAAAAAAAGGACAAATAAAAGAATAGAAGAATGTCAGAAAAGTTTTTAATTTCATCAGATGACTCTCGTGTGTAATTTTATATATTTTTTACGAGTTGAATTCTACCTTGTGAACGCAACGATCCTCCAAGGGTAACTTGGTATATTCCGTTTCTTCCTCCATGATTTATCTGTTTTCAAACGATTGATAATAATATATTTAAAATTATACAGGCAAGAGAAACATTTGAAATAATTGGTCATTGATAGGCTTTCATAGAACACAATATACAAATTTGTAGTTGATAATACAATTTTTTTTCACTCACTCGGATAAAATTGGACTGTGTCGTTTTAAATAATACAATGAGATAAAAAACAATTTTTCAACAATTATCCAGTCTTTCGTGATGATTGAAGAAATTTTGGAAAATTCAAACTAATGATTTTTGCCCATTCATAAATCCAGTCGCCAACTTTGTATATAGAATTTTTTACTTCTTTCTCTTTTTTTACCTTCACACTCAGAGATTTGCTCGATTTTCGAATTTTAATAACATGTTTGAAAAAATTCATAATTTTTTAGAATGAGAAAATCTCATCATTACGAAATTTCACATCAATTCTCCCAATCCAACTCTCTCAAGTTGTACAAAAAATGTTTCATGTGGATGATTCGAAGTTTGCCTCAAATTGTGTATTATTTTTTTTTACAAAATCGAATAAAATTTCTTAGCTTTAAGCGAAATTATTCAAAAAATTTGCAATCTCATGAAATTTCAAACTCTTTGTCAATCTTGAGAAAAATTATAATATGTGGACTAATCTCTGCATGGTATATAAAAAAAAGGAAATATATTAAAATGTAAATATGTAAAAGCTGAATCAAGAAAGGTTTAATCGTGATCTACACATCTAGACAATTAGTCTGACCACTTGAAACATTTGTGGAGAAATCTTGGCATGAATATCTCAAAATATAAAGAGATAACAAAAAAAAATCATTGATTGTGAGGAAGCAAAAAAAAATAATCATTGATCGAGTATTGTCCACGTAAAACTCTGCTGCTGCTGCTGCTGGTTTGAAAATTTTGCACCAAATGGCAAAGTAGGTTTATTACTCTATATATATATATATATCACAAAAATGGAAAGGGTACAGACAATGCCAAAACTCTACCCATGAGTCATTATAATACTCTATGTGCCATAAAAGAGTAATATAATAATAATGACAAATTTGTCATTGATTTTTTTCATCAGCAAGTAGCAGTTGAAGACTTAATTTTACGTGGGTGGAATTTTATATAACGAACGATCCATATTATGATGAGAAACGAGTTCGATAAGAATGAGCAAAAGCTCTTGTATGCATGCAATTGTAAAAGCTCGTGGGAAACCGCATTATTTTTTTACTAATAATGCCATTTTTACACCTTAATCCTTGAACTAACGAGCTTAAATTCATCGAAAAGAGATAATTCAACAAGAAATTGTCAACGGGGAAGATCTAAACGCCAAAGACGACGGCCAAATGTTTGTTCTGTATAACGACGATATATATATATATACATATATATATTTGTAATGTATATATATATATGTATATATATATATATATGTATACCTAATATGACTTACCGTGGGAGACGATACGTTAACCGGGTACAGGCAAAGCCCGCGAGCTCGGCCCCTTTATTGTGACCGTGATAATCTCTACGGCTGTCTGACCCTGGACGATATTGAATTCAATGATTATAAACCTCAAAATTATACAGAATACAATTGCACAAACGTCGATAACGTCTTGTCAGCGGCCATTAATTCTCGCCACTTGGATTTTCAAATAGTGCTGCTGTGGTTTATAACTGTCAGACGCGGAGTATAATATGAATAGTAGCGCCGCGATATGACTAGAATTTCCTTTGTGTCCGAAATCGGAAGCTCAATACTCTACCGGTATCTGTGCAACACTTACCGACTGGGTTTGCAATGATAAGTAGATTTGCGCCCAGCATGCAACGCTCGTATGCCTATCATGCAATTTTGACAAATATACAAGACTCGTTTCGACAGTTGTTTCTGTACTGTTGCCTGGATTAGCCACACATTATCGCGGCCCGGTGCCTTACTTGCGAAATACAAAGATTTATTTAATTGATAAAATTGAAAATTGTTGCTCGGAGAAATGTCGGGAAACGGTGGAGATTCGTACGACATTAATGGGCCACATTTCAACCCTGATATGTACTGGTATAAACTGGCCAAGGTAAGAAACAACAATCGCGTATTTATAGCTCAAAAGGAATGTTGCACGTACACGTATAAATAAATGACATTTGCTCCTTTTTTCAGGAATGTCGTCTACGAGAAATAATGGATAACATGGACGAAATAGTAGCGACTAAGGCCATTCTCGAGTCTGAACTGCAAACACTCGTCTATGAGAATTACAACAAATTTATATCAGCAACTGACACAATCAGGAAGGTAGTAAAAATTGTTCATTCACATGTTTCGTACCTAGATGGCGCTGATTTAACGCAACAATTGTCTGACAGTTCTCAGCTGATTTGAATTTTTTACAATTATACGAAAAAAACATATTTATACAAAATAAATGGGATACATTTTTCTTCCCAGTAGTTGTTTCAAAATGGAAGGCAAATACGGGTATAACGTTAATAAGGTGATGTGAATCTTGCACAATTGCAACAAAAATAGCTGCAATTTTCGTAACTTCCATTTCGAAGACTGTTAAGATTTCGAGAACGAGAATAGATATTTAGCCCACATAATACCTGATTAGTAGACGAATGTGGCCTAACTATTATTTTCTTCTCAATCTTCTCAATACCTTCGCTTACAGTTTTTATTACTAACTGGGTATGTTTCACATCACCTTAACTCTGTGTAGATCATGGACGATGCCCATAAATATAATATGTACAGGCAATTCCAGATTCGATCGACAAAGCCCTTTTTTCATTCGTTATTTCATATATAAAGAATGATTTTCATTTCAAAACAATCGATAACGTCCCATATATTGATCTGAGCACATTGAAAAGATTGTAAAAAAATTTGAACCGAGAGGCCCTTGTCGAGGAATCATTTAAATATGTTGAATAATTGGCTCAGATGAAAAGCGACTTTAGACAAATGGAGGATACCCTCGATTCACTTGAGACCAATATGGACAGCATAACCTCATTTTCGGAGCAGATATCTTCAACTTTGCACAGAACAAGACAAAAAATATGTCGCTTGTCCTCAGTCCACGCTTTGCTGAAGAGACTCGAATTTCTCTTTAAACTACCAACGAATCTGACAAATTTAATGAATCAGGGCAATTACAGTCAGGTATACATATATATAGTAAAATGTATGAAATGTTCTACACGCATTGCGCATAATTAATAGCGTTAAATTTCATTAAAATCAAAACAGGCGGTAAAGGATTACATTCGCGCTCAAAGAGTTTTGAATAAATATGGAAATATGCCATCATTCAATGGTATACAAACAGATTGTGAGGAAATTGCCGAAGAGCTTAAATCGAAGCTCAGACTGGAATTTCAAAAGCGCGATGCTACAACAAAATCATTGGCTGAGAGCGTTGATCTCTTATTACGATTAAAAGAGCCGGCAGATTCATTGTGTGCTGAATTTTTAAAATACGCTGAGAACCGATTGTCCGATCAGCTGGACTTGTTGACTGATATGTGCGAAAATGATATTCTCGAATTTATGGATTCAGGTAGTTCAGGATTTCTCGGGGATCTGTGCCTGGTCGTTGCATCTTACAGAGATATGTTTGTAAACCGAGTACCCCTCGATGATAATGAATTTAGCGATGATTTTGATACAAAAGCTGTATCGCGACTTGATAATTTTGTACTTGGCAACATGAATAAATATTTTGATCTCGTCACCAAGAGAATTGACGATGTTAACGATACGGCGATATTGGTTCGAGCATTAGACAGATTTCATCGTAGACTACAGGCTATGAATATTCTGTGCACAGAACGAGATTTTGCCAGGTGAGATAAGCCGAGCGATTACAACGAGTCGAATGATACAAATTTACGATAAATCGGAATAATATTTGATGCATTTTTCAGAACGGGAACGAGAGTTGCGATAAATGCTGGAAAAAAACAATGTCGGAATCATTTGGATTCATTGAAGCAACATCTCAATGAGACTCTGGCCAAGGTGCGACAAACTCTGGCGACCAAAGTTAGCCAGGATGGTGACGGAGCTCTTGCCGAACTCGAGGCACTCCTTGTTGTGCCAACTATCGAGAAAGTTAAAGGAGTTTTGCAGGATTTATCGGTTGCTCAAATTTGTCTTCAATATTTTCATTACTTCGATGATAATTAATTGATGAAAAGCCAAGATGGAGAATTTTTTTATTTGATTTTTCAGGTATTCCTCCAACCGGATCTCTCCTTCAGCCTGAAGCCACAATTTCTACTAAGTTTTAGCGTTACGGAAGTTCGTGAAGGCTTGGTCGTTGGTTTTTTGAATCATCTTATCGATACAGCATCTGGATTTTCCTCGGGCTCGGACATACCGAAATTTCCACCGACATTGCTCTTATTACTCAGCAAAATGTGCATACAATTCAAAGATAGCAGCGTTCATTATCTCGTGAGTCAGATATAATTGTAAATTCTGATCATCTTTTTTCAATTATTATTATTATTATTTTTTCATACAAATAAAATATGATTAAACAGCTTACGACAACCGACGATTCGTTCAATGTCCAAGAGTACATCGCCACAAAAAATATCGTTGTTACATCAGAATCCGAGATGTGTGAAAATTTTCAAAAAACCGCTCGCGATTTGTTGAATCATTATGTGAGACTTCAAGGATTGTCAGTCTCCCAGATGCTTCGAAAATCGGTAGAAACTCGTGATTGGCTGCACACGATTGAGCCGAGAACAGTCAGAGCCGTTATGAAACGAGTAGTCGAGGATGTAACTGCAATTGAATCCCAAGTTACCGCTCTGTATGACGATGTTGACGGTCAAATTGACAGAAGCAGCGACAGCAGCCGAAAAACTCACAGGTTACAATTGCCAGTTTCTACTGCTGATATGCATTTTTACATCGCCAATTATTATACGAATCGTAAAAATATTTTTTTTTCAGTGTGAGCATATCGAGACATCAGTACAGATCAAATTGGTCATCTTATACCTCAAGCCATTTGGATTCGTCTCTCGTTACAAACATTCACAAATTATTTTCCGAACGAATTGAAATATTTTCCCCGGTTCAATTCAACAAGGCATCCATACTGACGGGTATCATAAAAATAAGTTTAAAGGTAATTTTTCATAACTTTTTCACTTTTCCTATTTTTATACTGTAATTTTTAAAAATGGTACAAAGTTAAAAAAAAAAAAAATTTTAATTATTTTATCATATTTCTGATTACATTTTTGTAGACCTTCCTCGAATGCGTGAGACTTCGTACATTCAGCAAATATGGTCTTCAACAGATCCAAGTCGACACGCATTATCTCCAATTGTACTTGTGGAGATTCGTCACCGATGAAAAGTCAGTCAAACAGAAAAATGAGTTTAAAATTCAACCGAATTTCATCTTCTTTTTTTTTACCTCATTTCTTATCATTTTTTCCTATTTTCAGTCTCGTACATTTTCTATTGGATGAGATATTGGGTAGCGCAGTTCATCGTTGTCTCGAGCCTGTCTTGATGGAGCCAAGCGTCGTCGATATAATCTGCGAGAGAGGTTGAATATTATTCTTGCCTTAAAAACTTATACACGATTCTGGAAGAATAATCGATATGAAGGCGTGAGATATGTGCCTGCTTATTAAATAAAATATCTATAATGTGTATGCAAATAGAGATATATATAAATGAAGAGAGAGCGAGAGAGAGAGAGTCATCCTTATAATATTCGAAACAAAAAAAAAACGGTGGGAAAAATAGTACATCAGTATCCGAACAAATTGTGCCCACCCGTGTGTGTCAGAGTTCTTGTCGGTGGGGCCAGGAGGTTACGCTAGTAGTGTCAAAGTACAACAATCTAGGTGCCTCGCAGTGTCACATATGTTTGCCCCCTTTCCTCACTCTCTCCTTCTCTCTCTCTCTCTCTCTCTCTCTCTCTCTCTCTCTCTTTCTCTTGGACAAACTAAACGAGAGTTACACACACAGCAAGCGAGCGAGATGAGACAGAACGATGTACGTTCATAGTGGGGTCAAATGATTTTAATAAGCCTCAACTCCCTGCCACATGCCAGGCTTTTAGACTCGAGTCCAATATAACTCATTATATTGTTATACTAATAAGAATAATGATAATAATAAAAAGTATTAATTATCGTTCGATCGAACATTTCGTGGTTCTGCTGAAAATTATGAGCTCGATTGTATTTGTAATAAATTCTATATAATAGTGAGTCGTTATTATGAGAAATGTACGATTTTTATAAATTAGAAATAAAAATGGCGTCATGAAGATAGAAAGAACGAAATAAATGTAAATTTGATCGAAAGTAGATAAGCAGCCATCAACGTCACTGCATGAAGCATCGGTGAGCTTTTAACGTTGATACAGATGAAGGAGAGAGGGAGAGAGAGACGCGCACGTAGAGCCACTCTACTCGCTGGTTTTACTCTCTGCTTCGCTTGCTGCCCCTATTATTGCCGATCATCACGACGATGGAGGCTCGACGTTAATTCCAACTTCCTCTCCCTGTTCTCTCTCTCGTGGATGAGATTCATTCTCCGCGTATCCGGCGTGGGCCTACGCACCGCATTCTACCCAATTTAATAAACTCTCTTTTAATAAACGAGATGATGTTGCTGCTGCTGCTCACTGCGCCTCGCTGCTATGTGCTGGCGTGTTGCGATGCATTGTGTGGGTGGTAAGAGACTATGTGTTGGTTGTCGCTTGCGTGTTATAAAACGAAGACGGGACTTTATGCTCGCGCTGGATCCTGCAGTGAAAAATACGTGTGGACGCATTGTGTGATTAACACAAATATTGCCCGTTGCGTACCTCAATCTTTCTTTTTATTCTGATCGCATGCAGAATATTACAGGTCCGATATAAACTATGATAAAATAGTCATAAATTAATAGAAAAATAGAAAGAGAGAGAGTAATATGCTGATAAAGTTATACAGTAATAATACAGCTGTTATTACTATAAAGAGGAGGGAAAAATTTAATAATGGCGTAGAAATAAGATTGAAAAATTGGGGTAGTCAGTTCCTATGTATCCGATCATCTTAATTGATCAAGATCACAGCGGGGCTTCGCTCATGCAGCATATTAGAGTTACGATATAAACTATGATAAAATAGTCAAAAATTAATGGAAAAATAGAAAGAGAGAGAGAGAGTAATATGCTGATAAAGCTGTATAGCTTTATCAGCATATTACTCTATTATTACTGTATAGTAATAATACAGCTGTTATTACTATAAAGAGGAGGGAAAAATTTAATAATGGCGTAGAAATAAGATTGGAAAATTGGGGCAGTCAGTTCCTATGTATCCGATCATCTTAATTGATCAAGATCACAGCGGGGCTTCGCTCAAGCAGCATATTAGAGTTACGATATAAACTATGATAAAATAGTCAAAAATTAATGGAAAAATAGAAAGAGAGATAGAGTAATATGCTGATAAAGTTATACAGTAATAATACAGCTGTTATTACTATAAAGAGGAGGGAAAAATTTAATAATGGCGTAGAAATAAGATTGAAAAATTGGGGTAGTCAGTTCC
This sequence comes from Dyspetes luteomarginatus, assembly GCA_963669185.1. Lineage (NCBI taxonomy): Eukaryota > Metazoa > Arthropoda > Insecta > Hymenoptera > Ichneumonidae > Dyspetes > Dyspetes luteomarginatus. Next base: position 17,283,996 of record OY769908.1, on the reverse strand, counting down.
TATGTATCCGATCATCTTAATTGATCAAGATCACAGCGGGGCTTCGCTCATGCAGCATACTAATAATACATACGGGCCAGTTTTTATTAGACTTTTATATTAAGCAAGTAATTATTACATGACTCAATGTACGTATTATATACAGATATGAAAGCATATGTAGCACACGTGATCCAAGAAAACACCTGTGCATGTGTGCCACACTTTTTCTTCGTTTCTTTTTATCAGCGAGTGAAAAATAGTATAGATATATAAATACACGGGGGATTGAGCAGTGTGGAGTATTAACAGAGAGCAGCAGGTAATTCGTTTCGTCGCGCGAGAACTGTAGACGTCGCGTTGCTCAAAGTGACTCTTCTCTTGCCCCGCTCTGTTCAATGGTGAATCTCCTTAAATGAATCTTGTATTTCATATCTTCTGCTCGCTGTTCATATTGTACAGTTTTTTTCCAACGTGCTATTTATTGAGAATCGTTTCGCTCGTTTTTCCTTTCCGTTCGTTTTCTGCATATGCGATCGCGCGTAAATGTATAATACATATATATATTTTTTCGAGTGTTTGGATTTTAAACTTGTTCATCCGCACTCAATGTCCTGCTGGCATTGATGGCGACGGTCCTAGCAGATGATGGCGTGCCATTATTGCATCATCCTTGAGTGTGATTCGACATATATTCTGTTATTGTTATATTATCAAATTTTATATATGTTTGGAGAAAATATACAACTGGTAATACAGGGTAAGTAGATAATGGACGAATAATATAATAATAAGCGATTATCGACAAGATGCGTCGATTTTCATCGACGTATAAACTTAACATATACCATAAATATATTCTATAACGAAATTTTATGTTATAGTGAAATACCTCAAGCGGAAAATCCATTAGTACTTTATGTGATAAGAATTATATCAAATAGTATACAAGTGTTATTTCGAGTTGTACGCAGATCTGATAGTTTTTAGCATATGTGAACATTATATGAACAGAAACGTACGCGACAGTCCCGCCTGATGTGCACGTATGGAACTAAAACCAGCATCGCTATACATATATATTATTGTATTTATTCTAATAATACATCGTGCGATCGAGAATCTTTTATTTCACTATTGGCTATTGTGCGAGAATCAAATGGAAATATATATATATAACGAGTATGGATTAAGAGCATACAGTCGTAAGCCCGCATGGGAAAAAGCAGCCACTTTGAGACTCCCCATGCAGTGTATTCAGCATCAGGCCACGCTCATCCATGCCGAGTTTCCGTTTCTATATATATATATACTGCTATGTAATCAAGTTGGCGACTACATACGTACATCGGCACATTTTGATAATATATAACGATTTTCAGGATATTTTTCAACGCGTTAAATCGTTTTGTGTTTGCGATATATATGTATATATATGTATATATATATATATATATATATATATATATAGACGGAGACATATAGACGGAAAGCAACACTGATACATTGATGGTGATGGCGCGCAGAGCAGCGCATCGTGTCGAATAACACAACCAGCATTTATTTTTTCTACCTATTGTTGGCCAATTTCGTATACGGGGGAGACGGCCATTCACTGACCATCAACGAATGATGATGATGAATATGTCGCTGTGACAATTGTTCCTGTGATAGCTCTGGTCCTTATATATATATATATATTATAGAGGCAGCACCAGCGGGTATTTCCTTGTACATAGGCTTGCTGGTATTCATTGTAGCGCATATATATATAGCTTTACTCAACGACAAGAAGATGTAACATATACGATGGGATGCGAGAAAACTTATAAGAAATATAGATTAACCGAAAATATATAATTTTTACGAATAATTTTATTAAAAACTAGAGACGTAATACAAGTAACTATAATATCAGTATCAGTTATCTAACCAAACACATTTTACTGTTTGTTTTTTTCCAAATAGAAACACCTGACGATGAGCCAACAGATGTACATATATATATGCAGTGACGACGATAATATGGTGATGCGCCTAACGATCAGCAAAATTTTTATCAATCGTTCGACCTTAAGAAAAATAATAATAATAATTGAAAATTAATTTACCTACATAATATCGGGTATGTGCCCGATATTACCCGGTATATGTGTATTTTACAGAACGCATGCAGACGAAACGTGATTCGTCGTGATGAGAAATAGCCCCAACAGCCACTTTTTTGACCTTTACATCAACTCCTGTTGCAACACACAAACACACACACGCACGTAACCATCTACACTCGAGGAAATATTTTTTTGAATTGTTTCGCTTTGTGACCGCAATAATGGGCAGAGAGATAAATTCGTGCTCGTCGTTGCGTTCGCTATTCGAACCATTTTACCAAATTTATCAACTGATGGATCGAGCCTGAACATATATTTGTGCTTTTATCCACATATCTTTGAGAATATTATCAGAAATTATGAGACACATTTGAGTTATCGCGAAGAATCCTGATGAGAAACAAAACAGAAAGAAAATAATCGATAAGATATGTAAAACTAATCGAAGCACGAAAGTACACAGGACGAGCTTAGCGATGAGGAAGGGAAAAGCAAACGTTTGTTCCTCGTCCGTGGCTATCGCGTACTGATAATTATCGTAATACTTTGTACCCTCGCTAAACCCCCCTGTACCTTCCGTGTATATATGTATATATGTATATATGTATATATAAATATATATATGTATAAAATATAAATGGTGCCTATGAACGTACAAAAGTGTCCAAGGGCAAATGTCCTCCCCACGACAAACACGCGTTTTTCAAAAGACACTAATAATCAATTTCGAACTTTGACTCTGTGTATCATGAAGACTGCCTCAATCACGACATAATATTTGTACATGCCAGCGACAATATATATATATATATATATATATATATATATATATATATATATATATATATATAGAATATCTATATTTTGCCATATATATGGCTCGTCTTTTAGACATTTCCTATAAAATCGGACAAACTTTCCCATAAAAGGCGTCAGTCACTCATTTGAGACGATCCATCGTGAAGTGTGCTGAGTGCCGAGTTAGAGACGCAGGTTGGCGATATTACGCGGCGACAATTAATCCGTGCACATCCACAGCATCATCTCATCTTAATAATGAGATCTTTGAACGATAAAACGAGTCTCTGCGTACTAAGTAGTAGTGCCGTAGGTGATGTGAATCGAGACATTCACCTTGGTACAATTACTTGATACGTTGTGCAACGTGTGCTGCGTGACTTTTAATGTGAAAACGCTGCGCCAGCGTCACTATCAGCCCTGATTGGAACCTGTGAAGAAATAATTTTTCATTGTATATTCGCAATAGTGTGTAAGTGTTTGTGTGTGTGTGTTATTGAATAAGATAAACGTAATTGTACGTAGAACTGCAATATAATCTATCACAAATGGTAAAATATATACATATGTGTGTGTGTGTGTGTTATTGAATGAGATAAACGTAATTGTACATACAACTGCGATATAATCTATCACAAATGGTAAAATATATACACGCTACACACACATATATATATATAAATATATATATACAAGCAACTTGTCAATTATTCAAATTTAATAATGTCATCCAATTCCATATCCTAAGTAAACGCGCATGCGCGCATGTGCCGGTAAACTCGATAGAATGTAATATATGTAATATTATTATATTAGGTACATATGGAGTTGTATATTATATGCTTAAATCAGTGTAACAGGGGATATTGGCGTGTTGGCGAATGTACACAACACCGTGCAACAGTGTGTAAAATATACATATATATATATATATATATATATGATGGCGAGAGTGGTGAATTGATAAATTGAGTCGAAGCCGAGCACATTGTGTATATAAAGTGACAATATATATATATATATATATATGTCTGTGTATGTATGTATATAATAGGGTATATTACTTCATGTTCATTTGATATTGAAGATGAGTGGGAGACGTGAAAAGAAGAAACGATCGTACTCACTCTCTCATTCTACACGGAAGCTATCGTGTTTTATCCAAGACGATAGAAGTATATATGTATGTATATATGTAATTGCGAGGCGTCCGCCATTATTCGAATGTGCGGCGCGAGAGTAAGAAATGCATAAAGAATATTTTATTCCTTATACATATACATATATATATATATATATATACAGCGATAAACGGAGGAGCGAGGGTGTGCAAAGGATAATCGGCTTACATGTATGCGTATGTAGTTTTTCAGCGATTAATACACGTTAGTTGTGTGGTATGGGAGATGTTGACATGTGTAACGGACAGAATGGCACCACCCCGCACCACTTACCTATGTATATATGTAACAAAAAATATTCAACAATACTCCACCAGTCGGTCGTTTTGCTAGCGTGCCCCACGACTTGACGACTACTCGCCACCGCTAGTGATGGCAGCAGCAGCAGCACCAGCAGCAACAGCAACAGAAGCAGAAGCAACAGTTTGACCGAGAACCGAGAACAGCCGAGAGTGCCGGTGGCGGTGGCGCGCGGAGACCCAGAATAAGCATCTCCCGTCGTTAATAGGTAGTGAACGCCGCTTGAATGTTTAATGCTGCGCGGTTTTAGGATTAAATTGACCAATCATTTCCCGCGCGCGGTAAGGAGCGGCCAATTACAGTACTCGCCGGACTATATTAAGCCAATCAAGGCTAGTTTATCACTCAGTCGAGGATGTGCCTTCGTGCCGGAAGGATCGTGCGGCATCTGTTTTATTACTTTTTTTCCCTTTTTATTTATTTTATTACTTTTCTCTACGAGTATAATAAACGTGTCGCGTTGCATGTCTCTCTGAGCAATGCTTGTTATTTTCTTCTATTTTCCGTATCCCTCTTATTATCGATGAAAAAGAAAAAAAATTATCGCAGTTGGTACAAACGATGGATTTTTGGTAACTCTGACGGTAAATAGTAAACATTAAAAGATTGAAAATATAGACTCTCTCTTTAGAAGGAAATTTGCGGGACCCTGCGAGCTGGAACACGCGGTGAACTAAAGTGATTTAGATTTTACTTCACACATCGTATGCATTCAACATACGTATCGTATTTTCACATTTATTCTTCTTCGTCTTTCTTATCATATCTCTTTCTGTTTCTCACTATTTCGAATCTTCTTGATTTTGGACCATGCAAACGCCTTATTAATGGTAATGCGACTGGATGTGGCGCTCGTGGTGGTTGATGGTACCCTGCAGTAAGTACCAAATACCACATTATTAACATGTACACTATATATAGTACATATTAATAATGTAAAAGATAATATATCGAGAATTTTCGTAGTACATGGTTTGCCGATTGTACGAAGGATTGATCTAGTAAGTATATAAGCGTATTACGATACGTAGGCCGCATGCCTTAGACTGTGTCTCTGTGTCTGTGTCTGTGTATACGTATTATTTTTACTCAATGCGTTCGACGAGTTCATTAGAGGTCGTGGGAGTTCCTGCAATTGTTTGATGACCAGAGAGGAATTTGTCAAATAAAACTTGTCAAATATTCTTCTTTTTTATTTTCTCCAATAATTGAATAAATTCATAATTTCTATACCGCGATCAATAAAAAGATTTTTCCTTTAAGATTATGACGATCAGGAGATCAATCACAGATTCATTTGTCACAATAACAATGCAATTATAGCAAACAAAATTTATAAAATATTCAACATTATGATCAACTGCTGTTGAGGGCAAAGCGTTAATGCGATTATTGTATTTTTCTTGAGTTCACACAATCGGCAGTTCATCCAGTTAATCGGGTACGTTTGGCAACCCAATTATTGCACAATTTTCGGGTTTCGATGCACGCGATGATTACCTACTCAATGAATGGAATAAACGAGCAACATGTTATTGTGTATTATGGAACGTCGTTTGAAGTAATTTTGCGTCGCAAATATTTGAGCCATTTTACTTATACAGTGTGTCTTGATTTCACATGTACGAGAGATAAAACTCGTCCTATCCGCCACGTTGCTCTCCATTCTGTTCTTATATATATACAACTGTCTCACGAGAGTAAAGACGAAAAGAAAAAAATAACGCTCGGGTGACCGATGGTCTATAAAATAAAGATTAAATAATAATAATAATAATAATAATAATGCATGAATAGAGCATTCAGAAAGCTCCATAGATTCGCTTATACTTGCAGAGACAACGTGGGCAGCAAAGAAGCCTTAGAAAATCAGCGTTGGTTTTCGTGCAACAAGTTTTTTATATTTCGGATCTTATTTAATAATTGAATTTCACACAGATCTATGCGAATGAATGAAACGCATGTTCAAGTGTGTGTGTGTGTGTGTCCCTTAAATAAGAGTTATTGCCTCATATGCAAGAATCGGATAAACCACGGAGGACATAACGTCAATTGTCAATCTACGAGGTACGTAAATGTGAAGCAAAGATGAACGCGCGAGCGCGTGGACGAATTCATATCGCATGCTCTCACTCGGTATTATCCATATATATCCTTATCTCATACGACCTCTTGAACTCTTGTCGCAGCGGGTCCTCATCTCGTCGAGAGATTGTACAAAAGTACTGACATATATATATATATATATATATATATATATATATATATATATATATATATATATATGAGGATGATGATCGCTAATATCGATCGCACATACTATATATATATATAGTATGTACGATCGATATCAGCGATCATCATCCTTATTATTTATCACTTTGAACCGCGAGATCAGATTAATATATTCGATCAACTTGATACCAATTTTCGTGTACAAAAATATATATAATTTTTAATATTTATATATTTAGTATTGTTTTTTTTTTTTTTTTCATTTTAGAGATTGATTGATTCTCCGTTAAAAAATTTTCTGTAATAAACAGACGCCGGAAAGTCTTAACGAGACACATTTTGAAATACATAATACAAGTGGCTCGAGATAGAGATAGAGAGGGAGGGAGAGAAAGAGAGAGAGAGAGAGAGAAGAACTCGGTTTTTACCATCCATCAAGGCGAAAAGGAGGGGGCGAGTCCCGCATTAGCTCGAATTGGCATTAATTGAAGTTGTCGCGCGCTTCATACATTCCCCGTCACCTTTCTCTCTCTCTCTCACTTTCTTGCTTCTTCTGCTCTCAAAAAAAATATAGGTAAGTATTTTAGCATTGTGTATCCATCATGAACGCCATACGTCTGAAAATCCTGCATTGCTGCATGTAACGATAAATTTGTTAATTTTTCGTTTCTTCCTATCTTCTCGTATGCCTGATGTGCATTACGGATCCGAATATGTGCATGATAATATACACTCGAACTATTTTATACGTGATAATATAATATAATCTCTTACGGCAGATTTAACAATATATTATTTACCAGTAATTTAATGTTTGAAGAAAAGCAACGCGAGATATTTGAATAAGAATTTGTGTATTTTATATATATATATATATATATATATATACACAAATTCTTATTTAACAATATATTATATACCAGTAATTTAATGTTTGAAGAAAAGCAACGCGAGACATTTGAATAAGAATTTGTGTATTTTATATATATATATATATATATATGTATATATACACACAAATTCTTATTCAACAATATATTACAATTCTTATTTAACAATATATTATATACCAGTAATTTAATGTTTGAAGAAAATATATATATATATAAGGATAAGATGCATGGATCGCATACTTACTTTTATCGTACAAAGATACAGAATAAATTCAAAATATCTGCTTAATCCCCTTGTGCCTTGCTCAGGTCACGTTTCTCTCTCGACATATATAGAAATAATATGAAATATATTGTGATTACTATATGGTGTATCGTATAGAGTTGTGCATAATTAGCGAAGTAGGCTGAGATCGTGATGGGTATTGTGACTGCGTGCGTGTGCGTGCGTTTGCAAGGTTTCCTCTTTGACGACGCCGAGAGAGTTGTGATGAGAAACTAGCGCGATTCACAGATGGATCTTGTCACCGAGAGGGGTCTCTCTTGCGTGTTGATCCTCCGGCCGGCGGCGGAGGCGAAGCGCAGACGAGAAAGAGAGGAGTAAAGAGAAAGAACGACGAGCCATGACAGAGAGTCTCATTCAACGATTAGTTTCCCGCCTCCTTGAAATATTACTATTCTGGCTTTATTAAATTCTCTTCGACTCACAAACGAGACATGCAGTGGTGCTGTTAATATTTATAAATATATTTTTGGTAAGTATCCATATATATATATATATATATTCACGAACGATTATTATCTAATAAGTTAATACGAGAGCAATTAATCGAAGCAATATTAATCGCAGCTATCTGATTTACTAAAATTAATAATTATTTCGTAATTATAGAATGAGAAGAAAAAAGAATCTATAATTTGGGAGAAACCGAATTCTCATCGCTGTAAAGAGAGAAGAAATTCGTATACGAGCTGATGCGAACGAACACAGAAGAGACTATACTGTAGGCGGCTTTATAATGACTTACCGAGGTCGGTTCAATGAGGGCCACTGTCTGTCATTCCGTCCTCGCCATGAGATCCGTGCGTGAGAGAGAAAGATAAAGAGAGAGAAACAGCTCCGCGATGAGGGAGCAACGCCGCGACTACTTCGCAGACTCTAATCGTCAACTCTCCTCTTGTGTTATTCTTACACTGGCTATATTACTATATGTAGTGCAGAATGAAGCCACCTCATGTCCAGTCATCTCGTTGTCGACCTCTCTGAACTTCACTTCTCTTATTCTCACCCCTGTATATAATATGAAAAAGAATTATTCAATCGTACATGCGACCAAAACGCGACATACTCTGTGTCTCATTTTCAAGTCCATTATCCAATATCGGTTGAAATTGCTCTCGTTCACAGCTATATTATATATATATATACATATATATGTATATATATAGCGTGGGCAGTCTTCATTTCACATCAGTAGTATTTCCTTCGTTTCATTAATTAATTAATCATTCCCGCACCCGAGGGGCGTGGAGAGTCTCGACTGTGTATATATATATATATATATATGTATAATATGTTTCAGGGTTAATGTATCATCGTATATACAAGTGGACACGCTCTCCGTCCACTTATACAGTATATTTCGCTCATTTTGCTGCTCTGCCGCCTCAACACTTAACTTACTTGTGCCAACACACAACGTGTGTAAATCCGCTTTGACGAAGCACTTCCGGCGGCGGTTTATCGATATTTCCTTCAAGCCTTCACAACTGAAAAAAATTACATATGGACGAATTACTGTGAAAAATACAACTTTTGAAATCCTGTCCTGTTCCTAAGTACTAGTGCCGCAGGAGTGACTAGTCTGGACTAGAAATTACCATGTCTCCTGCTGCTCAAGTGCTTATCAATGGGTCGGGACGCACATCTCGCATCTATAATTTTTTTATTGAAAATTTTGCATACTCTATGCGCTTTGTATATATATATATATATTTCTTTCTAATTCCATTTTGTTCTAGTTTTTGCAATATTTTAGAAAAAAAAAAAAAAAATTGCATTGGAGGAGCTGGGATTTGAACCCAGGACTTTCAGCATGCGAAGCAGACACTCTACCACTGAGTTACACCCCCTGGTGTCAGTACTCTTGCACGAAAACAAACCAATTTTGTTCCGGTCAGCTGCTACGAAAAATAAATTATTAGAAAATAATTTTATCATTGTTATTATGTATTGTTTTTTAAATAATAAAATTTGAAATATGGAAAAATTCAACGGATAAGGATCAACAAATTTATGAATCCTTATATTTTACGCTCGATATATTGAGTATGAAGTTTAAACTTTATACTCGATGGATATTCAATGATTCAAAATAGCTTCATACTCGATATGTAATATGCTGGACTTGGAATTGCTGTAATGAAAAGTATAAAATAAAAGCAACGACTCTCCGAGTGTCCGGAATGTATTAAAATTGAATTGAGTTATCGATTATTGTTCAAATGTATTAAAAACGTTTTTCTATTTTTCGTTCTATCACAGCATCAGGTCAAGTTTGAAAAAAAGCACGAATTAATGAAAATCATCGTTAGATGCGAGTATATATGTATGTGCGTGAAGGGCGTGTCAATATTCCTCGGTTTAACCCAATTATTACTCGCTATATGTATTATTCTCTTTCGACCAATTTTCATCTTATAATTAACAATACGGTAATAATAAATAAGCATTCTTATGAGATATTGTTTAATGATATCTTCATTTACATCATTCACATTAGTTCGCAACTGTCTCGTTTCCCGGCGTGTGTCTCTTCGGTTTTTTTTTTTTATTGTTTATTAATCGATAGTTGATCGCCGGTCGCGACGGTGGCGACGGTGGTGACGGCGGCGGCCGCAGCAAACTCTGTGTGTACCCGATCGAGTCTCCTCAATGCAGATAATGGCGGTGTTGTATCGGTATCACTTTTCTATCACTTTTTTCATCGCACACTCTCTATCTTTCTCTCTCTCTTTCTCTCTCCCTCCCACCTCGGTATTATTACCATATCCCCCCCCCCCATCACCCCGCCCATTTGCGGCATTCATCCCATCGTGTACTGTCACAAACAATTTTTAAGGCCACAGTACACACCCACACACAAAGAGATACGCACAGCACGCACACACATACTCACGCACATTCAAGCGAGTACACCAAGTGGTGATGAAATAAAATTGTATTCACAACGCTAATCGATCAACACTTGTTGCAATATGTTTGTCCGTGTTTTTGCGCGCTTTGATTCACGAGCGGCTTTTCTTGAATTTCTTTCCTTTTTTTTTTTTTTTTTTTTTCGTCTATCGAAACACCAAAATTTTTCATCATCGTACGAGTCCTTTATGTGGCGCTATTTCTTCTCCCCCCCACAATCGCTCACACACATATTCCTCGGACATTCTTTTCATATTATATCCTATAATATTCATCTGCAACCATGTAATCGCGCAATTTCACAATTATTATAAACATTTCTCAGATGCTCATACGTGTGCAAACGAACATTCGATTCATCGGCAGGCAAAGGTCGAGGGTAGGTTTTTTTTTCTTTTTTTTCCGTTTTTTTTTTGTTGTTCCGTTTCATTCATCCTCTTTGTATGTTATATCCTATAATCTGAAAAAAAAGTAGATTCTCGGCACTACGAGGTCATCATGTCACTGGCGTTATTGACAGACATGTTGGCCCCTTTGAGAGAGTCGTTAATGTCCCTTCTAAACGTTGAGAGATTTTGCGTAAACCTTTGAACAAACAGAGAACGAAGAGAGAAAAACAGAGAAGAGTTTATGAGAAGACTCAATTATTATCAAATTGGCAGATTTTTTTAACAGTCTGGTTTTAAAACTCTTTTCATACCATGTGAAAAACGGCACCTGATCCATACAAAAATGGATCTTTCGAGTTTGATGTTTTTTTCCCCTATTCAAAATGATTCTAAAAATCCATTAAAAATTTGTCAATGTACTTTGAACTTTGTAGAATAAATGATACTAAACTTAATTTTGGAAAAAAAATAAGTTTAGTATCATTTAATTATCGAAGAATAATCAATAATTGGGGAAATAAATTGAATTTACTGGACACGAAAGATCCATGTTTGTACAGAAAAGGTTAATAGCATCTTACCTGTCTCTGTTTTTCGTCAACAAGTTGCCCTCGATGCCGTCCATAAGATTTTCGAACCATTGAGCCATCGCGGCCTGTTTATCGACTGGTTGACTCCTAATTATATTTTCCCTCAACTGATTGAAATACTGAAACGAGAGAGAGAGAGAATGTAATGGTGTTTTAAGGATGTCCAATCAGGAAATGAATAGACGGATAAAAAAAATGCCAAACAAACTTACATCCTCATTGAGAAGTATCAGACCAAGGAGAGGCCTCGACATGTTCCACTGATTCCTGCAATCCTCAAACATTATAACATTCAGAACGGTGCTCAATATCTGCTGAAGAATTTCCGGATGTTGCTTGAGCACTTGTAGGAATAATTCTCGTCCTCCGGGAACAACGGCATTTTTTTTCCCAGGATAAACGCCAGCTAAAGATTTTATGATTGTTGAAATGTTTCGTTAAATCAAAGGGAGAGAGAGAGAGAGAGATTCATGACGACTAATCGAGTAATCACCGCAATTACCAATTCTTACATTACCTTTCTGAGACAACTGCCTGAAGAGATAGGTGACAATGTGATCCAGAGTTGCGCAACAACCCGTGCACACCATAGTATCTGCAACAACAATTAATGGACTCTTTCGTTCTAGTAAGGCAACGAAAAGACATGCCAAACGGAAATGCAAAAATTAAAAAAAATAAAAATATCACATCACGAATCAGGAATAAAATCCATGCATGCGAGTGGGAGATTGATCAGACAATCGAACGTGATTGGCATGCAATGGAATTGTAGAATTATCGCCATTAAAAACTATGCGACGTGACACTTAGACATAATTTAGTACAATCAACAAAAAAAAAAAAAAAAAAAACAAACATTGTTAGATAAACAATTATTGTGTCAGCTGTGCGGCTGACTGCATGTGCTGCTAGACCCATATTTTGTACAATTCAAGAAATAGATTAAGAACAAAAAAAAATATCATTCGAATAAAGATGCTACAGCGGAAGTATATATATATATATATATATATATAGATTTGAAGCTTCGTTCAAAGCATCATCATCATTATCAGAATAATCGACGGTAGCGGCCTAGCTCAGCTGTGTACGAAAATATGTAGCAAAAGGGGGTCTAGAATCTACGCACTCCAATCCTCTTAGTGCCTATATAATTTAATAATCCACAGTGGATGTTAGGGGTGTGTTTTGATTTGTGTCTGTGTGATAATAATAATAATAATAATAGTAAAATTATCATGTGCCTTATCTTACAAATTTCCCCATCGGTTGACGGACGAAAATTCTGTGACTGCTCGTATTACGAATTTGGGCCACGTGTTTGTCATACCCAAAGAACATAATATTTGTAATGTGTATTGTGTGTTTTTGTCTCGAATTTGTTTAATTGTAAAATTATACCTCGTTGATATTAATATTGAAAAATTCATCAAATGATTGTGGAAAAAAAAATAGTAAAAAAAAAAAAAGAGCGCTAGAGGATACAGAGGGTAGCGATAGAGGATAGAATCAGCCGCACAGACCTGTGTAGGAGTCTTTTAGCGCACCTAGAGCCGTTAGGCCTTCGCTGATACTCGACAGAATGTAGAGAAAAACACGGGGTTCCAGGGTCGAGAGAAAAGCCATGTGATCCTGTGCCAGGCACTCTAGCAGCACGTAATACGTTGCTGTCAATTTTGGATAATCCTGACAATTGGGAAAACAAAAAAAAATCGTTTAAAAATATATTCACGTCTGTCGTTCATGGAACAGAAGGGAGAAGAGCAAGAAAATGGAAAAAATATATATATATTTGCTTACCAACAAATCACTCTGGGGTATGCTCAGAAGCAATTTGACAAAAGTATTGAGGGCATTGTCCAATGCATCATCACCGTACAACCTAAATACCCCAAAATTAACGTAGCTTCCGCACAATGCCGCTTTCAACATACTAAAGCATATGCTTATGCCTTTAAGCTTGAGTGGATATATTTGGTCCTTGGGCACTTCAACGTTCAGTATATGATTACCATAGCTACATATGACTTTACTAGCTTCTCGAAATAATAATATTCCATTTGGCGATGATACGTCAAATTGTAATCGTTGACTTCTATTTTGTACTAGCTCGGCGAATAATTTTAGGACGGGCGTTGTTACTTGTGGCTCATGATGCCATAATTCAACGGCTTGTAAAAATATTCGCGTGTAATTTGGATAACTGTAAGAGCGATATTGGTTGAGGATCAATCATTCATTATTTGTAGATGCGAGAGAGCAAGAGAGAGAGAGAGAGAGAGAGGGAGAGAGAGAAACGTAAAAATGCTTCATAATTATACAGGCAAAAGGATACATCCAATCGAAGAGTATCATGTACGAAGTTTTCGTATTGAAGGCATAAGCGAGTCCTCGAAGATCACGAGCAAGACCGATCAGCGCTTTTTTGGCTTCTTCAGCAGCAAAAAGTGGCGTATCTGCTGCCCCCATAAGTTGTCCGAGGCTCTCCAGTGCCGCTATTAACAGACACAAGATCCATGACAACGCGATTAGACAACGATTGGAAAATAAATATTCACAATGAGCTTGGACAAAAATAAAAACTCACCCGTAAGGGGTAACATGAACGTGTGAAACCTTTCCTCGTCCTCTCCAAGATCTACCATCAATAATCTACCGAGAGATGTGTAAAACATTGACCTGCAACGCATTTCCGTGACGGCTACGCTGTTTCCCAAAAATGGAAAATGCTCGCTCTGAAATGTAATTATAAAATAAATACAAATTTTTCATAGTGTTACGTGCAAAAAAAAAATTAAATAAAAATTATTGGAAATATAAATAAACGACGACGTAATTTCATACCGTATGATTATTCAGCATAAATTGAATTTCCTCGAGTTTTACGAGCTTTCGAACGCAACTATATCCGACCGAGAGATCAGTAAGAAGCTGAAGAGTCTTTGATATTATTTGTTCGCTTCGCGTCCAGTATTTGAGATTTGTGATGCTATTATTTGTATACAAGAAAATAATTTTACACTTGTAATTATTAAGACAATTTTTTTTTTCTCCTTATTTCTATTAATAAAAATAATAATTTTCCAACTTACATTTTTCTTATAAACAAACTGAGTACGGTAGCTTCGTCATTGAGACCCAATACGTCTGAGAGCCTTCTGTAGACTTTAGAATTTTTTTGCACCTGATCGCCAACGTAAATCTTACGAAATTGTTCGAAAAAGCTCAACATTGCGAGTTCAAGTTTGTCACAACCACCCTGAGCCAATCGTGAATCGGTCAAATTCATTAATTGCAATACTCTGCAGACTAGCTCACCGTCCATTGCGTCATGATCCTCGTTTGTGTTGAAAGAGACTCTGCCGCCAATTGCGCTACCTGCACGATAAAACGTAGCTCGTTATTAATTATCAATGTTATTCGAGATGTATGATTTTGAAAAACAAAAGCAAAGAATTTTTTTTTAAATATCGTAAAATAATCCGTAAATAATGTCAATATGATATAAACGATATAATTTTTTTAATATATGATATAAAATATGATATAAACGTACCAATGATATAAACGAGCCATGTTAATTGTCCTTCCTGTATTGTTATTTCAACACATTGAGTAGATGTCGCTGTTTGTGTCAGGAGTTCCTGATACGCCCTGGCAGCTTGATCAAACAATTGTACCAGTAGCGTGCATGTTTTTTGATACTCGCATCTGCCAAAAACTGATAATTGCTCAAGTTGCTGTTGTACCATTCCCAGATCATCGAGTGGATCCTCAAGGCCCTCGCGGACAACGACAGCGACCGATTCTAATCTCGATGTGATGTAAGCGTTTGTCACCTCGGGTGTATAAGTCTCGAGTAAATGAGGCTCGCTCGCTTTGATGTAAGGCACCGAGGCGACCATTCTTTGCCACAGGCTCAACAAATAATGCACGCTGTTCGGTGCAAATTGCCACATTTGCAAACTTTGCACCGTAAATTTGGCAATCAATTGTATCGCCTCCCGATAATTTTCAACCATAACCAATTCACCGAGCTGATAATTGCTCTTTAAACGAGCGAGTAATCGACAAAATTCATGGTAATTTCCTGGCTCACTTAGTCCTTGTGGATTCTCCAGTATGTGCTTAACCCCATTCACAAGATGAGTCAGAAATTTTGCTCTCTCGGAATTTGAGAATAAACTACGTCTGACCGCTGCAAGTTGGACCAAACACGAGAGAGCGAGTGCTGACAAACTGTTGGGCAGACTGTGATAAAGATCGAAGAATAATTTTAGTGTTGTAAAATCGAGAAACGCCGGTCTCCAATTTGTTGGAATTTGAACTGTGAAGAGATCGTCGGAACTTTCGTCCGGAGATGAACCAATAAAATCGAACGTTAGACAATTTTGTGCGAGTCTTAGAAGCTGCGTCATCAGCCCGTGCTGTAACAAAAAAAAACACACAATAAGAATAACAATAATAAATAATAATAATAAACAAAAAAGACGAATTATTATTATTGGAAAATTAGGCTAACCTGTGATTCATCGTTGAAATTCAATGTATCGCAATTTTCACGTGCTGTCCCCAGCAAGGAACACGATAATCTGAATATTTCAAAAAGTTGAGTATCCCGAAAGCTTATTGCGATCTTTCGATGCTTCGTCGGTGATCTGTTTGCATCGGCGTTTGATATTTGATTCATCTCGCATGTTAGCTGAGACAATAATTGAACGCCGATCATGCAATGCTCGACCGAACCCTGTTTTGACAAAGGACAATTTAGATTTTTTTTTTGTTTTCTTCTTTTTTTTTTTTATGCATACTCATTAGATTTTATATAATGCTGTATTAAGGGAGTATAACGTACCTGGAGAAATTTTGAAATGTCGCTGACCACATTTCGAAATACAAATTCATCCTTGTGAGAATCGAACCATCCCAATTTCGATATTCTTGCGAATAATGTAACGAGCGCATGTATGACAAAATTTGGCAGTTTGGGTTGCGTTGCCAAGTAATTTAGTACATAATTTCCTAGTTGATTTTTTAATAAATCGAGTTATTTGTTAATGCAACAATTTTTTTCAGCTTTTTAATGACGAAAGGACTTGGGTGAACTTACGAATATCAAGCCTCTGTTGCAAACTGAGACCCTGGGCTGATTTTGTGACCAATTTTGTCAGGGTGGTGGCTGCCAATAATTGAGCATAAGGGGAATCCCCGCGATCCAGTAGCAATTGACATTTGGTAAGAGTGTCGGGAGCATTTTGGAATCCTACAAGAGCCTTCTCGGCCTCTGCCCGATGAGCCGAATCCTGTGACTCGTACAATTGCTTGCACAGCAACTCCAGCTGCCGTACTTCCTGCGCCACATCCATTCTTAATAATATTATTCGGATTTGGCTCAATCGTCGTCACTAAATTTCTATCTCATTGCCAAAAAGGTTAATCAATGCCATTTTTTTTTCTACCTCGTTACCACGAGGTATAGAAATATTCTCGCTGATTATCGATTGTTCAGAATGTGATGCGAGCCAAATCGCAAGGATTTAATTAATCAAAAAATTGAAATTTATCATATCTTGTCGTTCATAACGTACGATAAATTTTTTTTTTATTCGTGTTGGAATTTACACAAGTAGTTGGCTGTGCATACCACCAAATAACGCCGACAAATTAAACTAACTTTTTATTCTCGTTCAAGAGTAATGTGATGCTATTTCTTCATCAGTAACAATAAGTATTATATTTTGATTTTTTTTTTTTTTCGACCGATTGAATCGAAAACTCAGAATCTATGGCTAGAACTGATATGAGACGTATGAATATTGGAAATTTAATACATCGAAATATTTTTATCATTAAAACTACCGACACTATATATATGCCATTGCAAAAATATGGAAATTTTATTAGGTAAAATAAATAAAAAATAAATGTCAAATTTGAGAAAACCACATGTACAATAGGATGAGTTCGAGAGTTTAGTTTGTTTTTTTTTTTCATTATTTATTTAAATTTCTTTCTGTTCCTTCACATTTAGTATTTTTTCTGATTATCCCCTCGCCCTCTTGCCGCGCCCCCTCCCGCCATTTTATGATATTACAGTGCACATGTTGTAATTGGAGAAATTATCTGACGAGTTTTTATGATGAAACTTTATGTAGCAGCAGCATGAATGATGTATAAAGATTAATTTATAACTCTACGTATATTATTTATACGCTATATGCGTTTGTTGTGACAACAAAAGGAAAATTGCTGTCGTTGCCGGCAGCCACTCGGCAAGCCGAGGTTTTCACACACCGAAAAGAATATAATAGAGAACAAATTAGAACAGAAAGAATATTATCTCTCATTGAGACAGAAAGAGAGAGAGAGAGAGGGAGAGAAATAAAGAGAGAGAGAAAGTACAGATTATTAATGTTACCACAAGACGCGAGAGGAAAAAAGAGAGAGATAGAAAGTGAGATTTTTTGAGTTTCGAGGGCGGGCTAAATGTGATATAGATATCAATATATATTGATGGTTACAAATTATCGGATAAAGTTTATGAAAAACCTTTTTTTATTAGTTAGTAAGTTAATACGTACAGGTACGTATTATTAATTACACGCTAAAACAGGATATAGCAAGCTCAACATGAAATAATGTTTAGCAGATCCGGCGAACATAAACCGCGCGAGGTCGTGTGAGAGCGACGAGAGGAGTGCAGTAGAAGCCGATTGCGATTTATCGGAAAAAGAACATTACGATCGATAAACCGCGCGATCAATGGGCTTGGCAAAGAATCAACCCCGCCTGACGACAACAATCTTTACCACCATAAACCATGGCACTCTCAATTATTTTCATTAGTTGCAACATTTGTACGTATTATTTGGATCGGGACAACTCACCTGTTCATCCGCCATTTTCGCAGCTTGGCATTTCTATACTGAAAGGCTAGATCACATGCAATCCCTTGACCACAACGGTTCTCCGGAGATTTTATTCTCAACTTTTCAAGTTTTCAACGGCGCACCACACCACACCAAACGAGCAATGTACGAGAACGAATATTATATGCTACTGATTTGTACACGCTACGCGGTAAGTAATCTGGAGCTCGACTGTAGTGTGTAATTGTGCCTCTTCTATACTTTACGCTCCTCTCTCTCTCTCTCTCTCTGTGCATCGCGCGATTCAACCGAGGATATGCAGACCAGTAAGATGGGCGTGCTTCGTTTCATAATCGATTGTTGTGTTTTTTTTTTGCGTCGTCGCGGCGTCGTCGTCGGTCAAAACTATGCGCATGCGCATTTTTCAAGTCTATAT
The DNA here is from genome assembly GCA_963669185.1 of Dyspetes luteomarginatus. Classification (NCBI taxonomy): domain Eukaryota; kingdom Metazoa; phylum Arthropoda; class Insecta; order Hymenoptera; family Ichneumonidae; genus Dyspetes; species Dyspetes luteomarginatus. The sequence goes on along the minus strand of OY769908.1, from coordinate 17,265,016 downwards.
ACCACGGTGTTCAATATAAGTTACCGTTTGTCGGTAAAACACACACACGGAGGAATGTCGGTAAAAGCGCGTTGGCGTCCGCAGCGCCACCAACAGGCGAGGCAACTGCGCGCGTGCGCAGACACCTGCCAAGCTTGAGTAACTAGAATGAGATACATATTCCAATAAATAAATTATATGCTTACAATTAATTTTATTTCGCGTAAGTGCAAATTTAATTTTTATTGACAATCATCGATGATAAAAATCCAGACGAGAAAGCGCGTCAGCAGTAGAAATAGAAGCTAGAAGAATACTTCACTCGTCGCTCTGAAGAGCGCGCACCATCAATGCCCACCCCGCGCCAAATGACATAGTTTTACGTTTATTCCAACGCGGTCGCCACTTCTTGTTGATTTTTTCTTTTCTTTTTTAATCTTTGCTGCACTCTCATCGGGTTTATTCCCTTGGCCAAGAGGCCAAGAAGTACTGTGTTGTTTAGGTGGTTACTGGGTGCTGCTCGCGACTGCTCCTGCTGCTGCTGCTGCTGGAATCCATTGACCCGCAGCCTCCTCTGTTATTCATGACCATTTACTGCTTGGATATATATATATATATGTTTCGTTCGTCATCATCGTCACCTCCGTCGTGTCGTGTAGTTTTATTGAGAGTTGAGACAGTGATCCAGTGCAAAAATTTGTGGTGATCCAGTACGAAAAATTCGTGTCGCGCGGGCGCGCGCGCGCGTCTATCCTGTTTGTTTGTGTGTGTGTGTGTGCGCGCGTGTGTGTATGTGTAGTGTCCTCTTGTCCCGTTTCTCGTTTGGCTCGCTCCAACTTTTTCGGTCATCTTTCACCATTATTTAATTTCTTGGCTCTTCTGAGCTGAATATGCGTTTGAATCAGCATTGCAACGACATTGAATAACGGGGCGCGGGCGCGCGCCTCTGTGCCTGTGTGTGTGTATTTTACAAACCCTCGTGCAAATTCAGGACCGAGAGAGATAGAGAGAGAGCGTGAAAAAGAAGGAGTACACACACACACACACACACACACGCAGTGAGAAAGAGTGAGCGAGAGAGAGAGAGAGAGAGAGAGAGAGCGATCAAAGAAAACGGGGAAAGAGACGTATGCGAACGGGAGAGTAACGGGGCGAGTCCGAATAAACACCACCCCCTCTGTGAATAACGAGTATGATCAACATGGAGACCGATAGAATAATCGAAGACACAACCACCAATTTACAGGTGAGTCAATTTCCATCTGATCATTTTTTTTCTTTTTATCATCATCGTCGTTGTCGTTGCGCTTCTCCGCGTACCAGTTAACCGCCATCTTATGTCTTTTGTGTCTCACGGCGGTGAGACGAATTGTACCTCTTGTAGTCCTATGTATACACGATATCTAGCGTATATTTTACGTGGCGAGTGTACCTTTTCCAGTATCTGTCCGAAAAGCCACGAAAGTAGAAATAAATATTAAAAAAACGAACCCTTCCGTTATGTGTTTTGGCTTCGATTGAATTTGTCGGTTGAAATTTTTTAAGCGCTCTTCGCGCTCTCTAACAGAGTTGAGTGCTCGCTACAGGCGCTCCGATAGCAGGTTATGATCTTCTCTTTCAACGATCGAGTTTTGAAGTTGGACGCGTGCTCATGCTCGCCAACTCGTTTTTTACCCTCTAAATCCTCAAGAGTTACAATTATTAGATATCATACAGTAGAGCTACTAATTGCAACACTATTAATAATTGGGATACGCAAATTTGCCAATTATTTATCGTTTGGTGCATTGTCATCATCCGAATGGGCTCTGCATCCGTAAAAAATATTTCGTTGTGTACTCACCCAATTATTAAGCCTCCGTTACTCATGTGAAAAAATAATCCGTCAACCCTCACGTGGGGTGTATCCAACACCCTAATTTCAATTATATATTTTACAATAACAAATTGAACTTTTCCAACAAATTCGATTTTTTATCAATCTTAAGGTCCTCAGAAACATTCGTCTATTTGACCCGAAAATCAATATTTTTTAAGGAGAACATGGAAAATAAAGTTCTTGAGAAAAAAACAATTCTGTGCATAGTGCCAAAAATAAGAACGCTGGGGTATACCCTACACCCCACGTGATCAACTGAGGGTTAAAAATAACAAAATTCGATTTAAAAAAACATTTAATAATTTTACCACTCATGCTGTATGCACATGGAGGGCCAATTTCAAAAAGATCAAACATTCTACTCTCCTTCCCTTATTTCGGCACATCCGGTTATTCTTTCTCATTGTGTATATCAAAAATAAAAATCAACAGTAGCTCGGGGGAATTACTTACTTTTTACATTAACTTCATACTGATATTCAAGACCATATTTAAAATTCGAGCTTTGTTACATATAACGAAGCTCTAATTTTAAATATGGTCTTGTTACATAGAACGAAGCTCTAATTTTAAATATGGTTTTGTTACATAGAACGAAACTCTAATTTTAAATATGGTTTTGTTACATAGAACGAAGCTCCAATTTTAAATATGGTTTTGTTACATAGAACGAAGCTCTAATTTTAAATATGGTTTTGTTACATAGAACGAAGCTCTAATTTTAAATATAATCTTGTTACATAGAACGAAGCTCTAATTTTAAATATGGTCTTGTTACATATAACAAAGCTCTAAATTAAAATATGGTTTAGTTACATAGAACGAAGCTCTAATTTTAAATATGGTCTTGTTACATATAACAAAGCTCTAAATTAAAATATGGTTTAGTTACATAGAACGAAGCTCTAATTTTAAATATGGTTTTGTTACATAGAACGAAGCTCTAATTTTAAATATGGTCTTGTTACATAGAACGAAGCTCTAATTTTAAATATGGTTTTGTTACATAGAACGAAGCTCTATTTTTAAATATGGTTTAGTTACATAGAACGAAGCTCTAATTTTAAATATGCTCTTGAATATCAGTATGAAGTTAATGTAAAAAGCAAGTCATTCTCACCCCCGAATGACCCCGAGCTACTGTTGTTTTTGTATATTCATAAATATACACTTGAACAATTTGGGGCTTGCGATTTCTCAAATTTTTAGCAGAGAAACTAGATTTATTATTATTATTAGTATTGTTATTACTTGGGCTTAATGGAGTTCAATAATTATGACGAGAGGAAACGCGGATATTGCCTATTGTGATGCAACATGACAATTGCTCCGAGTGAAATTTATATGTATTATTATGTTATATATCCTATATCTATGATAATCAATGTTTTATTTGCCCCTTCGTTTTATTGTCTGTACATGCCGCAGCGTTAATCCCGTTTGGCATAGTTCGAGCGCATTGGTTAGATCCATCCTTCTTGCATCAAAACTTTTCCACGCTCCATTGATATGCGTACATATATAAAAAAATTAAAAAAAGACACCATTTTTTTTGGTTAAAATTGCGAGACAACCGAGCCAATCAAGTATCTCCTAGATATTTTGCAAACAGTATATCAAATTGCCTCCACATTCCTGATTCTGTAAAAATCAAGCTTTTTTGCTTACTGATGCTGTAAAAATCAAGATTCAGTGCTCCACTGATGCTGTAAAAATCAAGACGATTGATCGTAAAATCTAGAAACGTTGCTAAACATTTTTCATGTTTTTTGACAATTTTTTTTGTAAAATAATATTTATTTTGTCGAAAATATGATAGCAAATGTGCAGTCAGATTAATGGAATATTTTGAATAATTTATGCAACTAATTCGCAGATGACCCTTCATAGGTTAATAAATCCACGAGATACTTATTCGTTTAATAAATGTAATCGGTCAAGACCTGAAACTTTTTCGAACGAGCATCTGTAAATTGGTACATATAGAGGATTCTCCGTCCAATTCTCAAAATCCTCTTTGCTCATTTGTCTTGTCACACGCTTGGCCGATTATACGCTTCCGGTTTTGTGTCTCGTGGTTGGCAAACTAGCTTATATATATATAGCTATAGGGCAAGATAACTCTCAGTACCGTTCGTTTCTCATCGAGTCTGTTGTCCTGAACCATCGACGAGAAGACACGCCACCCAGTTGGCCAGTCTAGCGGTACAAGGTAGAAACTATAGTACGGGACTGTAAAGAGAGAGAGAGAGAGAAAGCACGAGCGTAATAGATACTTGGCGTACTATATTTTTCTATATACATCTACGCACAGTTGTGGTTATTACCTGTATTGTCTTGTAGCGATGCAACTAGCTAAACTAAAATTCTGTACTAATTTCACGAGATCTCTACTCACATTTTTTTTTTATTCGACCATATCTCGAATTTTATATATATATATATATCTATATATATTTTTTATGCATTAAGTAGGGACAATAGAATTAGCAAAAAAAACACAGAGAGGGTACAGGATAGAATAATCGGTTTACCAGGTACTCGTAGAATTTGAGAAGAATCAAGCATCGTCCATCAGCCAACATCAAATGCGTCGCTCCACCGATAGTTTCTTTACTAATATTAAGCATTGTGCACACATATATCAAGTTTTCTATTTTTTCATTCCTTTTATTTCATTCTCACTTTTTAAGATATATATCGATTATATGAGTTGTATTTTTTTTTAATTAGAAAGAAAATTTTAATACGTAAAAATGTCCAAGTTGAGCATTTGCTCTGGAAAATTTGCTTCAAGCGTAATACGTTGATCTATATATATATATATATAATGGACAATTTGGGTTAATCGATTGCATTTTGTCGAGTGCATTATGATTAGACTAGCATTGCGTACTCGAATGATTTTCATAAATAAAAAGATCGTGAAAATAAAAAAAAAGGAGAGATGAAGGAGGAGGAGGAGGAAGAGGAAGGATACATTATTGGATACATGATTGTACATTAATCGAGGATTTATGCATGTTTCAGTATCCTGTTACGATACTGTACGATCCTACTCGGAAGAAAGAACCGTCCACGGGTGGTCTGACGGCCCAATACAGCCAGGAGCGTGAAGCTTGCATGAAATATTTCGAAAGATGGAGCGAACCCGAACAGGTCCATTTTGTCGAACAGTTATTGGCACGTATGTGCCATTATCAGCACGGTCACATCAATACCTTCCTAAAGCCCATGCTTCAAAGAGATTTTATATCTCTCTTGCCAAGTAAGAGATTTTTTTGTTGTTTTTTTTTTTCTCATATTTATACACATATTATAATATCAATGGACGATTAAATATTTGTTTTATTACAGAGAAAGGATTGGATCATGTGGCGGAAAGTATTTTATCGTATTTGGACGCCGATTCGTTATGCGCAGCCGAAATGGTATGCAAAGAATGGTACAGAGTAATAAGCGAGGGTATGTTATGGAAAAAGCTGATTGAGCGAAAAGTACGCACAGACTCGGTATGGCGAGGTCTTGCCGAGAGACGAGGATGGTCAGTATTTTTTTTTTTAATTTTTTTTTTATCACATTTTTTTTTAATACAAAATGTTATTATTAATATTATTATTTTTTATCAAACAGGATACAGTATTTATTCAAACCGAGACCAGGAGAAAATCATCCAAATCACGCGTTCTACCGAACATTATTCCCAAAAATCGTCAAAGATATTGACAGCATAGACAATAATTGGCGAATGGGCAGGCACAATTTGCAGAGAATAAATTGTCGGAGTGAAAATTCCAAAGGTGTTTATTGTCTGCAATATGATGATCAAAAAATTGTATCTGGCCTCAGAGACAATACGATTAAAATATGGGACAGAAACACATTGCAGTGTATAAAAGTGCTTACGGGACATACGGGCTCGGTTTTGTGCTTACAATATGACGATAAAGCGATCATATCCGGTTCTTCGGACAGTACAGTACGAGTTTGGGACGCAAATACCGGAGAAATGGTCAATACCCTGATACATCACTGCGAGGCTGTGCTGCATCTAAGATTTAACAATGGAATGATGGTCACTTGCTCCAAGGTTCGTCACTCATTCGTCAATCTCATCTAATCTCACCATAAATTCAAAACATTGTCAAATGATTTTTTTCTTCTCCTTTTTGTTTTATTTTATGAAAAAAAAAAAAAAAAAAAAAAACAGGATCGATCGATAGCAGTTTGGGACATGACATCGCAGACTGAAATTGCCCTGCGTCGTGTACTGGTTGGCCATCGTGCTGCTGTTAATGTCGTTGATTTCGATGAAAAATATATAGTGTCGGCAAGTGGTGACAGGACTATCAAAGTATGGAACACATCAACGTGTGAATTTGTTCGAACGTTGAACGGTCATAAACGCGGAATAGCATGTTTGCAGTACAGAGATCGATTGGTTGTTAGTGGTAGCAGCGATAATACCATAAGATTGTGGGACATTGAGTGTGGTGCGTGTTTGCGTGTTCTTGAGGGACACGAGGAACTCGTCAGGTGCATAAGATTTGACAGAAAGCATATAGTCAGTGGAGCGTACGATGGGTCAGTAATTATTATTCTCATTGCTATAATTATCATTATCCTCGTGTACCAACACAGTCACGCCTGATACTCTCCTCTCCTCATATGTAAATATATAATTTTCTTTTTTTTTTTTCCAGTAAAATAAAAGTCTGGGATTTGGTTGCCGCTCTCGATCCCCGCGCCCTCGCGAGTACTCTGTGTCTGCGCACCCTGGTGGTAAGCCCAGTTGTTTTTTCTTCTTTCTTACCCTTTTTTTTTTTTTTTGTTTTTTTTTTGCCTCTTCTCTGTAAACTCGCGTCACATCGAGAGACAACACGCTCGCATTGAACGAATGGCAAATTTCAATACAGTGATTATAGTACGCAAATTGTTTTTTTTCGTTGCGCTAGGAGCACACCGGACGCGTTTTTCGCCTTCAATTCGACGAGTTCCAGATAGTATCGTCCTCTCACGACGATACGATACTCATTTGGGACTTTTTAAATTATAATGGATCGGACGGTGCTAATGGGGCGAGTGGCGCCATCTCGATAAACACGTCCGCGGCTAATAATCAATCTGACACGAGATCTCCATCGCGTAAGTTTAACAATTCTTCATATATATATATTCTCTATTTCTTATTATAAATATCGCTTCAAACGGAATAATATTTATTTACTTTTCATTTTTCTTATAGCGTTCGAGTGACACGAGAAAACAAATATTCCTCTATTGTGATATAATTATGAGTACATCTGCGCTGATGCTGATAAAGACGAGTATGCTTTGATATTACGCGAAACGAGCATCTCGTCAAGATCATTGGGCAACTTTAGCAAGACCGGAAGGGGTTAACGAGTGAAATCAACCCTTTCCGTCTTAAAAAAAAAAAACAAAACAAAAAAGATAAAAAAAAAACCCTCCCATTTTCTAATCATTTCGAATGTAACAAATAGCGCCTTTGAAACAGACAAACTGACATTTACAAATGTATTAACATCAAGTTTGTCTCATTATTCTCACACAAACACTCGCGCCCGAGCGCCCACGCGTTAAAATCATTATTTTCTCTGTTTTGTTTTGTCGCGATGAAAAAAAAGAAAAAAAAAGAAAAAAATAGGAGCAAGACACTTTAGCTAAATAAGTAATAGGCAATGATGACTCGTGAATAACTTTAATTTAATTTATACGTGCACAGTTTGCGCTACGAGTTAAAAATAAGAAACTTGGAAATATGTAAATACATCCCATGGATGTAAAGGTTTGTTCTTTGCTCTGACGATATCTCGAATTCTTCTACGCTCTGTGACACGATAGAAGTTTCCTAGTACGATCAAGAGAAAAATAAACAAAAAAGGGATTAGAGCTGGTCATAATCGAAACAACACGCGACACAAAATATGAATGAAAACAATAAAACAAAAAAACGTCTTTGGGAATTTCGGATAGACTTGATGATGATAATGATGTTGTAGATGTAATATAGTAATTTAAAGATTTTTTATCTAATTAATTTATATAGTAAGTGAAGAAAATTTAAAAAATGAAAAAAAAAAAAATGAAAAATGAAGAAAAACAAAACAACAATGAGCAAATATATAAAATGTGTCGTTTGATCCGAGTACTTATTGTGTGCGCGCGTGTGTGTGTGTGTGTGTGCGTGCGTGCGTGCGCGAATGAAATTCAATGTGCGGATAAATAATGTTTATACATATAAATATAAACACGATATAATAATAATAATAATAATAATAATAATAATAATAATACATAATCGGATGCGAAGATTGTCGTAATTGGTGTGCGGCGATTACAGTTGGGCAAAGCACACAGCTCTCAATATGTGAATAAATACGTATAGCAATTCGCGCGCGGTAAATTCTCATTTTTCGTAGATATTTTAAATTATTCACTTTCTGACGCGAAAATCCGCACGATCGCGACAATTACTTTCGCACAATCTTGCGTCACTTCCGTCACAGGATGGCTTTAAAAGCGAGTGTTTGGCGGGATAGGGTGGGGGAGGGGGGGGGGGAAGAAAATAAAATCGTTACTATCTGTGTAAATATCCTTTCTCGAGATCTCCGAAAATTATCCAACTATATTACATATGATTTTCACGCGCGTATCACTATTGTCTAATTATAATTTTATGACAAACGTTCTTGGGTCTGTCGCGTCAAGCCTTGTAACGTAAAATTATCAACTATCAATGCATGTTGATTATCTGTATTTGAAAGAAAAAAACAAAAAAAAAAGAAAAAAAATAGTTGAAAATGACTGTTATTGCTTACGAAAAAAATACCACCGATAAAATCCTAACTCGCTCTCTCTCTCTCGTCCAATTGTTATTATATCAACATACGTCGTCACATCACAAGTGCCCCCTCCGCACTCGCCATTTTATTCTCTAGGATGATCATCAATATCGATCAAACACTCACGTACACGTGAGTCAAAGTCCTTTGAGTTAATTAAGTTTCGAGAAAATAATAATGGAAAATATAAAATGAAGGCTGTGCGTAAATGCGATAAGACGAAAAATATAGATTCTCTGCCACGTGAGGCGTGAGAGAAAGGGGAAGAGTAAAAAGGACGCAGTTAATAACAGTGAATACATAATAAATTCTATTTCGAATTTTGTGTTTGAGAGGAAGGACACAGATGAAATGTGTAATATTGTAAACACTTGGGAGAAAGAACGAGAGAGAGAGAGAGAGAGCAATGAAGCGTGAAACAGAATCTTTTCAGAGACATTTTCCTAATAGTATAAGTCTATAGTTCTAAGATCAACCGTATTGCGCGAGTAACAGAACTTTTTTTTTATTATGATATTATTTCTGCAATTGGCGCAAATGAATTGTATTGCCTGATAAAATGTTTAAGCATATTTATTAACGCAACCTGTTTCATCCCGATTATTAAAATATATATTCGAGTCACAATTGCGCGATTATGAGGAACGGGAGAAAGTGCGTGCGTGGGTGAGTGCGTGTGTATTATATCAACGAAGATAGTAGACGCTGTATCATCGTTGATGTTATACACACAGCACGCATATGTAATATATATATATATATGTATGTATGTATATGTATATATATATATATATATATATATATATATATATATATATATATATATATATATATATATAATGATAAGTCGATAAATATGTAGTCTTTGAAATATAGTGCTGATCATATAATGACGTAAAGAGTGTAACGGCGCAACTCATCCCTCTCATAATATTATTCATAATAATATATGTGGTGGAGAACATAGTGATGAACGCTTTCTCCATTTTACATGTTTGTCTCACGCGATTCGTCTAATTCAATGTTTTTATCAATACTATTATTGCCCATGAGATTTCGTACAAACTGAGACTGTATTCGTAATCAGCAAGAAAAAGTTGGATTGAAAAATCTTGTCATTGTTCTATTTATTAACCTTTTTTTTCGTATTATTCATTTCAATAATTCCAGCATCAGCGGTCGATTATGGCTCATGGCAGTTTGGACATAAAGAAGAAGATATATTTGCTGAAAATTTGCGACAAAATTTACCAGTTCCCTTCATTGCAACCCTCCTAACATTCTAAAATAACGAAAGTGTCCTCGCTTTTCTGTCTTTATTTTTATTGGCTGCCGCTCAAACAATATGGCGGCAGGTACGTTAGCGCGCGTTTTTCAAATCATTCAAATATAGAAACATTGGAACACGCTGACAGAGCCACACTCGGCAGATAATTCAACTAGCGTAGGTACAGTATAAAAAAGTTTATACGCGTATCGTTATATAAAATCAATTTCGACAGAACTTAGTGAAAATCAATAACTTAACTATGAATGCGAGACTGAAATAAATTCTGTTGATTACTCGTATCTCATATATTATGCGTATATATAGTATACCGTGCGTTTATTTCATCTGCAATCAGTTTTTTTTTGTATAGACTGTACTTTTGCGAGACTGCGCATTGGCAAGAGAAAAGGACAGAAATTCGTGCATAAGACGTAATCCGTAACGAAATGAGTCAATCACACAATCGCGTTCGAAGAATCTTCAATTTTGTTCGCAGAACATAAGCGTCGAAAATTTCCGCACGTATAAAAACGTTTGCAAGGACATTGAGAAAAAGATACATTCCGTTCTTTCGTCCGGCAATGTACTCGTACCGAGATGAGTCTGTCAAGAGTCTCTGGGATGAGAAATAAAGAGGAGCGAGTGTTTGCTTGAGTGAATATATATGTATATATTACATTATAAGCGAGCATTTTATATACATGCTGACAATGAGCCGTTAATAGTCTCGGAATGAGAGAAAGACGGGTCCGAGAGTCTTTAACGAATGACGATAGACAATACTATTCCCTATTCCTAATAATAATGATAATGATACGTGTATATATGTTTATTATACATATATATATATAGATGAGCGGGGTATACAACATGATCATGTGTTTGCTGGCTCTGTCATAATTGGTCGTTTGTGTGTCATACCCGCGCGTGCTACACTACTGTTATAATAAGAATAATAAAACAAAAACATCGTCGAATCATATCGAATCTTTTAGTTTTAATACAATTAGCCAAAACCTTGAGGGTGAACAGATCCCAGGATCGGAAATCTCTGGTGTTATTTGCACACGTTAGATCCCCCCCCCCCCCCTGATCTTCAAACGATCCATATATATATCTATATATGCTTGTTACTTGATAACGTGAATTTACCACAATAGCATGTATACAGGGTGACATTGGTAGTAAGAAAAAAGAGTTTAGAGGGAGGAAAATTGGAGTTGGTGGTGGTCGCGGTGCTGTCATAGGAGGAGGAGAGGTGGAGGAGAAGGCTGAATAGAGAAGAAGGAGGAGAATAAAAGGATATGAGGAGGTATAACGGTCTGAACAAAACGTATGCATACACATACATACATATATATGTATATAAATATATATTATTTTTTCCTCACGAGTCTCTGGCAAATACTTACGCGGGCAAGTCATACCTCTACGTAGTTTTAATAAATTGTACTCTCAAAGTCGACACAACGAGTGTGTTACTTGTACACATCAAATAGTCCGAGGTTGTCAGTTCTCTCTCTCTCGCTCTTTCTCTCTCTGCTCCGCTGTGCGCGCGCGTGTGTCTGTGTGTGTGTGTGTGAGCTCGCGACAAGAAAATCAAAACGAGAACAAGAACAACGAGACAAATACATACACGCTTTACAGCAGAGGGCAGAAATCATCTATGTATATCTTATTGTGTGTCTCATCTGACACAACGCTCACTCTTTACACCCAAAACATTTGCCAAAAAAAAAATCATATCCCCGTTATTGCAGTATAGTGGAGAGCTTAGATGCTCTTTTCTTAACTATCACACACATAAGTAGCATATATGTATATACGCGCGCAAATTACACTCACACAAACACACTAATATAAACGATAATAAAGTCACGGTATACATATATATATATATATATATATATATATATATAGAGAGAGAGAGACTTGTCGATGTCGTCATCATCATCGTTGTGAAGAAAAAAAGAATTAAAACGAAAAGTGTTTCAAAAGCAACAACATTTGTTGTTGCTGCTGCGGGGCGGGGGGCGGCGGCGGCTGATGGTGTAGAATATCTCGTGTTTTGGCGTATGTGGTGGATTTGTAACAAGCAGCACCACCACCACCACCACCAGCAGCAGCAGCGGCACCGGGCAATTTACGCCAGCAAGCGAGCTGCGAGGAACAACCAACGACGATATATATCCCATATATACACTGTGGAAGCTTTAACCTAAAATGCGAGGGGTCATGCGAAATGCCGACGTGATCCTACTCTATGGTCTTCGGCTATTATCCTGGTGTTGTTGCACCGAAGTATCAGCAAGTGGGGGTGCCTTGGACACTGGCTCGAAGTATCCAAGTCGTTCGTCTAGTGGTAATAGTGAAAATCCCGCTACTGCGAGCCCTGTCGCGTCACCAAAAATTACAGCTTTCTCAGGCAGTTACACCGATGGATTGGCCAAAGCCGTTGCCCAGGATGCAGCTCAATCCAGTGAGTTATATTATTATTTCTGCTTTCATATCGCCGCACGAAATATCCCGCAAAGAGCTTTTTGCTTGGTGTCTGGCTGTCTCCACTGTAGGTTCGTTCATTTTTTAATATATATGTATATATATATGTATATACATATTTAAAGATTTTACTCGATGAATTCGTGATAAATACTGTGAGAAAAATGTTGAAAGATTTGAGCGAGTTTGGAAAATATTTAGAATGCAATTTTTTTTTCAAATTATTTTAAAATTGGTCCATTTTTTTTAAATTATTCGTAGATATATTTGTTTATTTCCGTTGTATCTTCGTGTAATAAATTCGTTCATCAAACAATATGAAGGCAATCGAAAAAAAGTATGTAAAAAGAAAATAGGAACGTCAATTTTGGATTCTTCAATGCAGCAGACTACATTTTTGGGAGTAATTAAACGTATCCGCAAATCAATGACTTTGTCGATCACCGGCAGAGGGCGCGTCGGGGCGAGTTTCGATTTAATATTTATCGTTATTTTCAATGATAATAAATCTCGAAGAGAGAGATAGACAGCAAGATTTTTGTATTGTGTCTGAATTGGAGTTTGCCAAATAGCATTATGACGAGCAGGTTGACAATATATATAATTGTATTATTTTTTTAATTTATAAATTTCATATAATTATATATTTTCTTAAAATCAAGTTTTTAATTACTATATTAGTTAGATTATCATTTTAAAATTTAAATAGTAGCTAACTCATCAATCATCAACTGAATCGCAACTTTGAACAAAAAAAAAATTCAGACCTTTTGTTTCAACTTATGTAAAGATAGCGATGAAAAAAGATTGTCAATGCTTTCTGGTTCGTTGATAAACTTCAAAAAATATATATACTCGTCATTGAAGCACGATCGATGACCCAAATCATCAAACTATTTATGATACTCCAAGTCACTGAATATATTTGAAAATTATTACAATATTCCATTGAAACTCTTGCCAATGTTATAAATAAAATTCGACAATAATACCTGACGTGAATAAGTCTCAGAATATTTAATTTTTATCATTCGTGAAAAAAATTTGTTTACGCGCGAGAATCAAAGTTTCGCGAATTACGTATCGGTTCCATTCGCTCATCTATCTCAATTTTGTAGAAAACGTAAAATATCGTGTATGAATTATCAGCTGATTAAATGGCGTCCTAATTGCAATTATTCCAAAATTTCACGTTTTGCAGTATTTGTCATGAATTTATCGATCAAGATCTTGAATATATTTATATATATCGCTAAAAAATGAACCATTCTACCCCTCCATTATTAACCCAAGAGTTGCATCGAGATGGCACTCGTTACACTCCTTGCGGCAATTGCAAAGAAAAAGGCTAAGGGCGAGAGAGAGACGCCGAATAAATGCACACGAAGATTTACGAGATAATGGTGCTCCGATGCTGGTGTTGCTGCTCTTCTCGTCCGCAATTGTACCCCCTCCCCTGCTCTTTAGTACGAGTAATTAGATTGTCGTTGCTCATTTTTATAGGCGTGGAAACTTGTAACGACGATCTAGCATGTATCACAATGGCATCTCACGATCGTCTAGGTTTGGAGGCGATAAAGTCGTTGCATAGCCAGCTCGACGATGATGCGGATGGTGATGTCGACCTCTCGGAATCGGACGATGTAAGAGATGAGAAGATGCTTCTACTACTACTTCTACTATTACTTCTACCAATGCCTCTCCCGAGAGGCTCTCTCTCTCTCTCTCTCTTCCTCTGTCTCTCGATCTCTCTCTCTCTCTCTCTCTCTTCCTCTATCTCTCGATCTCTCTTAGACTGTCTGAATTGTGGCCGACACGTCGACTCTCTCCTCTCCTTGTTTACAGTTTTTGAGGGAAGAACTTCAATATGAGGCTGGCTATGAGAGAAGACAACGGGCCTTCCATCACAACGACGATATGCACATAAGTGTCAGAGAATTGTGGGAGGCATGGCTACGTTCCGAGGTAACAAAACTAGTAGTCCACCATTAATTATGTATTGGTCTCAGTTTTTCTCTCTCTCTTTCTATCTTTTTCTTTGTATCCACCGAGTACAGCCGATCGTTGATTATCATTTAGGTACACAATTGGACGATCGAACAAACTTCCGAATGGCTCACCACTAATGTCGACCTTCCTCAATATGTACCAAATTTTATACAACATCGCGTGACCGGTGCAACCTTACCGAGGTAATGCGTGAATGCTTTCAAAAATATGGAAAAAAAAAAATAATCCACAAGGACCAACAGACGGTTAAGAGGAAACGAACGCTGCCATTACCGCTTTATCTCAATTTTATAATATTACATTTATTATTATTTCAGGCTTGCTGTGAACAATATGCATTATCTCAGTAATGTTCTTGGTATAAAAGATCCAATTCATAAACAAAAAATTGCCCTCAAAGCAATGGACGTTGTTCTCTTTGGCCCACCAAAAGGTAAATTTTAATATATGCATTTCATCAATATTTTTATTTCACGTAACGCAGTAGGTGTGAATAATTGTATACATTGAATAATCTCAATCGATCACCATATATCATCTCGCTAGATACTGGACACAGCCTTAAGGATTTAGTACTGATAACGCTATTGTTCGGAGCTTTGATTGCCTGCTGGTATGCCTACCAACAAAAAAAGAGTTCGGAGAAACATGTTCGTAGATTGGTCAAGGATATGGAGGGTTTGCACAATGCCGAACTCGCATTGGAAGATATGCAGGTACACTTGAGTATCGAGTTTACTTCTTGGTTCCTTTTATCGTTTATTCAATTATTATTAATATTATCATTAACACCAATTTATGGATAAACTTTTCAGAAAGAACTCGAGAGAGCCAGACTCGAGCAAGAGAGCGCAGCAACGGAAAAGGAAAATTTGGAAAAACGCCTTCAAGATGAGAGCTTGGGAATGCATACATCGTACTCCGATCTTCAAGTTTCACAGCTAAAATCTGAAATTGAGGTGGTTATCGTTGTGTTTGATATATATTCGATAAGGTTGTTCGATAAAGAATACGACAGTAGGTGACATTGAGTGCGATTGGGGTGGCTGCTCATTGGTCTCATGATTGTGCAGATGTTGAAGATGGAGTTGCAGCGAGCCGAGGGTGAACTGGAGGATCGTTGCTGGTCACCACCGGTTGGTCTCCAACACTGGCTCCAATTAACCCATGAGATTGAGAACAAAGCATACACGAAGAAAAAAATTGCAGCCGAGAAGCAATTGCAGCAGGCGCGCGAAGCGGTAAATTCAACAAGAACGAAATTTTATCCATGCCACATCCATCGATTAAATCTCGATAATTAAATTATTTACCTTTTACTCATTTTCCAGTGTGAAAAGCTGCGAAAAAAACGCTCGAGTCTTGTTGGGGCATTTGTCTCGACACATGGAAAATCAATCGACGAAGTTGACAAGAGCATCGTCGAGGCTAGAACATCATTGAACGAAGTTACAGTCGAATTACAAGAACGCGTTCATCGCTGGAAACAAATTGAACTATTATGCGGTTTTAATATCATCAATAATAATGGCTTGAATTATTTGGAAACGATACTGTACAGGGTTGCAGGAGGCTCGACATCAAACGGTAGAAGTCTCGCTCTTCGTGGTAATTGATACATAACATTTTTTTAAATAATTTTTCCTCGTCTATTTTAATAAGTTTCCATTGATCGATCGGCCATTTGCATTTTCATTACTAATGGAAGACAAGAATCATTATTGTACATGTGCTTGTACCGCTAATAGATTATCGAACTTCATCAGTCATACGTCATAGCATCAACTGTATCGTTTCAGGACGTATGAGTAGCCAGGATGATTTGGACGATGATGCAAGCTCGGTGTATTCGCCATCAACGAGCGGTGGTGCTACTGCTGCAGGTAAGCTCGACACGGACACCTGCGAGCAATCTGATTGATTCAATTGGATTCGTCGCGCGTATCTTACTTCTCTACGAATAGAGCAACTTTCCTTTTTCTTTTCCTCATTCTTTCTTCACCCAAAATCCTCTTTTATTCATATTATTTCCTCTTTGCCGAAAAAAACGCTTTTTCCGGGGAAAAAGCGATTTTTTTTTTTTCGAATCTTCCTCTACCATTTCTTGTCCACTTCCATCCCATAGCCGACTTACTCAGGCCTCACTACACTCGCACAAGGATTCTGTGAGAAACTGAGGAATCAAAAATCAAACAAAATGTCTCGAATACTGTCGGTTTTTTTTTTCCGAGTCTGGTGTCTTCCTGTACAGGAAATCACACACGGAACTCCGGAAGTACAATAATGATCGGCTTCTCAACGATTTTAATAGCAAGCCAGCCCACGGCTATTGGCGGCCATTTTAACTTTAGTCTTCGCCTCAGCCGCACGCTAACCAAATATTCTTTTACCGATAGCGAAATATTTCTCTGGATTCCGATTAATTTGTTTAAATTATATCCAACTGTCGAGCTTGCTCGTCGGCGTGGATATTAAGGTGGAGGCACGGTGGAACAATTTTTACGCACAATTTTATTGCGCTCTGCTACTAATTCGATAATTTGTCTCTGTACTCATTTTTCTCCTTACAAGATTTAATCATTCTCTCGTTAAACGTTAATAGCAATGAATGATATAATATCAATAATTTTCACACTCCACATTGTTTTATTTACTCTTTTCACTCCAATTTTACTCCGAATTAACGTAAGAGGCAGGATGGATTAGACAAAGTTCTCTTATTCGAATCTCGAGAAAAAAAAGAAAAAAAAAGATCATGACAATTTGACGAAAGTATTAAAGTTAATTATTCTCATGTATGAAAAATAAGATCCAATGATAAGAGTCTTCCAAACTTATTCTAGTATCACTCTCAGTGTGTAATTAATACAAATATACAAATGGAATTTGTTGATAATGATAGAGACGACGGGACGCAAGAGAGGATTTCAATCTTACATGCGAGATTGCAAATCGGTGTTGTTGTTATTATTATTGTTATCTTTGTTGTTATTGTTATCTCTGCAGAATAGCTGCGATATTAACCCCTTCGACGGCAGGTAGAATTTCACGATTTGTGTCCCAGTGGGCAAGAAAAAAAATCATCATAATAATAATTGGACAGATTTCGATTTTTTTCATATTGGCTCCGCCATTGTGAATTTTGAAATTTTTATCTAAAATTTGTATTCAGCGAGCCAAAAAATCCCTGGGTATCAATTTTTATGGAAATCGGGACAGCCAATCGAAAAATAAACGATGTGCGCTACAAGTGCGTCAATGCCCACAGGGAAAGAGACATTTTCGGCGCCATATAGCGTCAATGCCGTCGATGGGGTTAAAAGGGCGGAAAGTTGGGCTGCTGAGCCAATATTCTCACAAGAAAAAGGATAAAGTTTTTTAAAACTCTGACGGGAATGTTTTTTTTTTCTTCGTGTCTTCAATTCGTTCGTATCATCCTATATGCCCACCGTGCCCAAGACTCTATGGCTGTCCCCATATCTCATGTATGGCGAACGTGTCACGCGTCCAAGTGCCGTTTTTTTCGAATCTCGTTGAAAACAGAATTTTTTACACTATGAAACTTGCGCTGGAATTGAGTCACACCCGACTATAAAGCAGGTGTGGTAACTTGTTGTTTTTTTTCTTCCTTCTCGTATATCAAAGCCGAGTCGACACAAGTGACCAGATCAAACATAATTTATAACTCGGAAAAATTTCGATAAAAGTGTATTTTATATACGATAACTTCCAACGACTAACTTTGTACTAAATGTATTTTACAATTGACGAGAGCAGACAATTTATTAAGACAAAAAAAGAAAACCAAAAGTTTTTATTAAAAATCTTATATTATTATAGAATACTATACGATACTATACTATGATGTTAAGTTTTACTGACATTGTGTATCTCTTTAAAGTTTATTATCGAATAAAGCCGAAGAGTGTGTGAGAAGAGAAAAGGATGCTATTGAGCTTGTTTCTGCATTACCTTTGCTTTTTGTACACTATGTATACAATACTATGACATAGTATTATAGTATACATTGAGGAGCTGCTGTGAGAACGTTATTTGTAGAGATTTTATTTTTCATAAATTTTTATCGGCGGTATTATTGATTCGCCGATTTATTTATTATTTATTGATGATATATATAGTCACATATAGTCAGTCGCATATATATATATATATATATATATATTATTCGACTATTGATGGATTAAATTCATACGCAGGTATGTCGCGCATCTCGTTGACACGTATAATATGTGGTAGATGTGAATATGTACATGATATACGGTTTTTTTTTTATGGCAACAAATGAAATTACCCACACTAGCGATGGGATGTAAGAGAAGAAATGATTTATCTCTCGTTCACGATATAACAAAAAGATATTGGTGATGATGAGTTTGGGATTATTACCTAAATCTGTGCAACGGAATAGGCATGGAGGAACGAATGAATGTTTTGAGAATAAAATCATGATTACTATCGATTGTTGTTTGTGCAGGTCTATCGGAGTGCCTGATGTGGAAAGAGTCATCAATACCGCCAGATTCTTCAAGCAGTGAGACCGGAAAAGAGACACCACCGGAAACAATAAAATTTATCGTCGGTGAGGGAATTGAGAGCGAGGATAACATACTCGTGGAGAATAAATCGACTTTGAGAGAAACGACGACGACGACGACGGTGGACAAAACTCTTGGAGTTGCTGCTGTTGCCGCCCCTAGAGCTCCAAGTCCTGGTATGGTCAGATCCTTCAGTCAGGATACAAACATGCTTTTAAACGAAGACAAACCAACGAGCTCATCATTCCTATCAAAGACTTCCTTCTCGGAAAACAGTCTTGGGGACGTTTCGGAGAGACTCACCAGTCGATTTAGCAGCCTCAGGAAACAACCACTTAAAGAATTATCGAGTGTTCAGTCGATAGACGACGAAACTCTTTCCACAGATTCCAACTCAACCGCCGACAATGATGAGATTCGACGACGACGAAGAAAGCTTCACTTCCCAGCTTTTAGAAAGAATAAGACAAAACCCACGTGATGATATTTTAACAACGCCTACAACTGTCTACATCGAGAAGAATAATGTAATTACCCGTCGATTATATTATCTCCATTGTTAATTGCGCCTTGTCGGAAATCGGATTCTATCACTCTCTAAAAATTCTCTCTCTCCTCACTATAATATGAGCACATAGTAGACAGACATACGCGCAATCACTGAAGTGATGCAATGATTTTATAGAGAAGCCCCGATGCGCGATTTGTGACGACTCGTACGTCGTTGAGAGCTACTATGCTGCATATACGTGTAAATATATGTATGTATATATATATATATATATATATATATATATATATATATATATATATATATATATATATATATATATTATTTTACACATTCATAGTGAATACGAGAACTGAGTCCTCTTGGCAATTTCGAGGCGCCAATATTGGTTTTTAGGCATCTCAAAATTCTTTATAAACTCGCTTTCTCTCTCTGCGATAAATCGCCTCTACCTCCTTATTTATATTTTATTGTTATAAATTATTTCATTATTTTCGCGACGTTCTTAAATTTTCTCAAGTATGATACTCCAAGAATCTCATTTCACGTATCTTTTCATTGGATTATTGAAATTATTCGAGGCAATATAAAATGTCACGACGGGGACAAACGAATATTTTCGTACATGAAATTTGTATAATATAAATGGCAAAAGATACTAGAGAGACGCGGAAAAAATGTACATATAGTATATTTGGACTGTGTAATTCAGCAATGATTGCTGTGAGATTCCGGGGATAGTAATAATATTAATAATAATAATGTTAATAATGAAAAAAACCCATAGAAAAATATACATGCGTATACGCTATATCGATTTTTCTTCATGGACAAAGTTGAATGAATTGACGGAAATTGTGTCTTATCCTTCTTCGGTCTAAGAGAAAAAAATGTATTTCCTAAAATCATAGCATCTCGACTCGATGTAAGTTTTACATGGATCTGCGAGTGCTCAATAGGATACGCACAATGACGGCACTTGTTGCTCTTACGTAGAATCATTAAAAAAAAAAAAAACAATTTGGCCATTTTAACACAAAAACTGCAAAACGTCTCTGGAATTTATTATTATTATGATTATTATTATTATTACTTCTACTACTCGAATGGTTCAATAGGCTTCGAGTTTAATTACGGAAAGTTTCAGAGGAAAAGTTTCTATTTCGTCTTCTCATTGTGCGTATTCAACGAAGAATAAGTAAGAAAAATTTAAGTTCGATTCACACATTGCAGACCTCTAGTAGGAATGCCCGTATAAATTGCACGCAGTCCTCCACCCCCTCCCCCCCTCCCATAACGATTACGTTAATCCGATAATAGCGTACAGAATCTTGTATATATATATATATAGATATGTAATCGTCACAATTTCCAAACAAAGTATATCAACATGAATTTCTTTTTGTCGAATTCATCAGTTATATATACATAGAATTGCAAACCCGTATGCGAATCGAGTAAACGCGATAGGGGCGACAAAGGTGTAAAAAAAAATTGAGGTCGTTTCCAATCGACACTTGTGGCTGTCTGGTAACCCAAATAATAACATGCATACAGAGATTAGTTCTCTGATGCATATATATAAATAATATATGTACACATATAAATATATATATATATATATATATATATATATATATATATATATATATATATATATATATATATATATATATACATTTCCATAAAATTCTAGAGCATCGATTATATAGCGATTCGTTATGTTGTATTATAAAAAGTGTGTCCCGCATCGCGGCCACAGTCTTCCCTGTAGCAATCTGAAAAAAAAAATACTATTTTACAAAGTAATAATAAATCCAACATTAAGAACAACGAATAGCCACAATTAGTTAGAATGAAATTCTAACAAAAGTAGCTGAAAAATTATTTTTCTTTCCCACAATTTGGCTCCTTTTATTATCATATATTATTCTCAATGAAAAATAAGTTTTGAAAACATATGCTTGTAAAGTAAAACGCAGTGTGGCGCCACCGTCGCATGCATGGGCGATTTTTCATTAGAGTAAAAAAAAAACAACAAAAGGCTAATTCGATTGGATTTTTTTTTTTTTTTCTTAACTGACGATGCCAAAAATCCGTAAACGATAACAACGTTGAACCGAGAATTATGTAGAATTGTAAATAATTTATATAGCACGTATGCAACGTGCGCGGGTGATACTATACATATATATATAATATCTAATATCGTTGTGTATGCGAATCCTTAAAGAGAATACATTTTCATTTCAGCAATTTGTACGTTCCTGTGTATGTGTGTGTTTAACGACGCGGTGGCGCATGAAACTGCATAGCTGCACACGATCGTTTCGCGCAAACATGCTTATACCGCTATATAATGCCAACCGTCAAGCGAATCAAATTCTTCAGTACATGCATGTATATATGTATATATATATATATATACTATATATTGCGCGCAATGCAGGTACACGATTATTTTCTTGTACTCTCCATCTCGTTCCACGACCGCGCGGCGGTGGAGCATATCCTAATACATACATACATACACACATAAAAGCTAATTATTTTGTTGCCAAAACTTGCCCACACTTGTATGTGTAACAGTAGCCAAAAATCACGGGCACCATCCACGCATATTATATATTGTATATAAATCTCTGTATATATAAAAAAAAAAAAAAAAAGACAAATGTATCTGGACGATCGCGGTAATCATATATATTATAATTTCCATGTGCAAACGAAAAAAAAGGTCTATACATATAATTGTGTTCTGTATATGCTATTAATAGCGTCTCGTCGACATATTTTTCACATTTTTAGTTGATTTTTTTTGTTTAATATTATAAAATCATTTCATCTATTGTCCATCTCATGTCGGTCAAAACACGATCGTCTTTCAACTCAGATATAATATATATATATATATATATTGACAATTCTCATTTGAACAAACGGTGGTAAATGGATTTTAATCATTGTTTTCGTTTCTCTTTCACACACAATCGCGTCTAAAAGCGCGAGATGTGTACTTAAGAAACTCCGTTCAATAAGTTTTCGGAATATTTATGTGTGTGTGTGTGTATATATATATATATATATATATATATATATATATATATATATATATATACATACATTGACAAAAAATTGGCAGTGAATAAGTGAATTTTTGACGTATATTACTCCAGCATGGACAATTTGATGAAAACATCAACGGCATATAGTATATGGCGCATGGATTATGGTATGTATATATATACTGCTTTTATATAAATCTTAGCTGCACATAGTAGTATTTTGGAATGCACTCTATATGCAAACGCACGCGCGTCAATTGGTATAATTATATACTTAAGTGTATATATATATATATATTATATTTATTATCATACACACAAAATACGCGTTTAAATGCTACGTGTATAAATAAATACGCGTGGTCAGTCTTATAATTGATAAATACTATGGCGATTCGGTCGTTGTATTATTATGCATATATACTCTATATATATATATATTTTATATATTTGAGACCGTGGCGTGTATGCGTGCGGTATAATTTTTTTTGGGCTGAAGAAAAAAAAACGCGTGTTCTCTCTCTCTCTCTCTCTGTATGCATATAGTATGCAGTATATTTTTTTTCTTTGCATGTGCATTTCGAATTACTCTGACATATATTAAAACTGAGCTATACATATATTGTGCCATAAATTGGCTTGGATAAAAACAGCGAGAGAGAGAGAGAGAGATATGCGTAAAGATAGAATAATTATAGGCGGTCAAGAGAGCAAGAAGATAAAATATTTCAAGTAGTAATAATAGTATTATTAGTGGTGGTAGCAGAGGAGGAAGTAGAAGCGACAACGACATTAAAATCATCGTCTTGCTGCTCGCTCATTTCTGCAGCCGAGGGTATAGTCGCGAGTAATCTAACGGCTAATCTCGATGATGGTGAACCAGGTGGTTCGGGTTCCTGAATCGCTAATTGTCTCGTTAGTCTGGGTTTTGGCCTCAGAGGCCTCGGTACGGTGGCGCCACTTGCGGCACTTCCGCCAACTACACCGGAAACGCCGCCAGCACGGCCGCTACTCGTATCGAGGGAACAAGCGCTGGATCTTGATATACGCCATGTACTTGTACTGGCTGTTGTTCCTGAGCCCGAAGAATCATTTCGCGATGAGCTCAAATTGGAATCCTGCGATGGTTTTCTCGTTATGAGCCAGGATGATGCGCGCCTCGTGCTTTTGCTAGGATCAAGAAGCCTCAGGGGTATACCACAATGATGAGCTTGTCGCCAAGAGTCAGAGCGCGATGATGAAAAATTTTCACTCGATGATACCGAGGATGCACGTTTGTGCTGTTTCTGTTGAATCTCGGCAATCTGATAGGCATATTGATCGCTACGATTATGACGTCGTCGTCGTCTTCTCCTATTCCATCGTCTTTGTCTTTGTTGCTGTGCACATGGGCACAATAATCGAGTTCCCCACCAATAATCATCATTCTCGTCGTCATCGTCATTATCATTGTCGCCGCCGCCGCCGCCGCCACGGTCATCGGCATCTTGGCCAATTCGTCTGGCTACAGCTGCAACCCCTACGATATTTCCATCATTTCTCATGAGCCTCGTGTTGTTATTATTGTTGTTGTTGTTGCCGGTATGGTTGTGGTTATTATTTCCGGCGCTGTTTGCGCACGTGCAACCACCGCCATTAGTCAATGCTCCACCCTCTCCGCCACCAGCAGCCATTGGTGGATTATTATTGTCACGTGATGATCTGTCGACAAGACTATTTGTATTTGCTGGTGTTTGACGATTACTGAAATTTGAACTGTGCCTGCATCTGCCGATACCCCGAGTTACACGAGATTCCTCGATCGCTTTGCATATCAGGACACAATCTTTTTTAAATTGTTTCGTCAGTATGGCGTAGAGAAATGGATTGCAGCAAGAATTCAGTGGCAATACGAAAACGGCAAAGACTTTTGCCTGCTCGAGCGAAACGAGCTGTAAGCCAAATGTTGCTGTCAGAGAGAAAAATGCAATTGGCGACCAGCAAAGAAAATCGGTAAATACAAGAAGTGCCATGCGTTTTGCTATTCTCGAATCATTCGAGTTCCATGCTTGTGAGCCTCTTATCGCACAATACATCTTAAGGTAACAGCCCATGAGTATTAAAAATGCAACGCCATTGATGAGCATGAGAAATACGACATAACTCAATGATACTGTCCCACTCGTCTCAAATGGCAGACATATGGCAAATTTTCGATAATCCGAAACACCAAATAGTGGCAATGTTGCCATTGATAACGCAAATAACCAGCCAATACTCATTATGTAACCGGCATGTTTCAATGAAAGCCTCTTGTTGAGATGCATCGCGTGGGTTATCGCGTAATTTCGTTCCAATGTTATTACAGCGAGGGTATAAACGCTCAGCTCCGAACTGAGAACACCGAGAAAACCGGCCAATTGACAGCCTGCTGACATTTGCCATGGTATAGCGTATTTACGAAATTCACCGAGTGTCGATGCGTCCACAACTGCCAGTAACCCTGTCAAGTATCAACGAGAGATAAATAAACAAATATTTTCTTCATTAATAATAATGATAATTAATATTATTATCATCAATTATTACGTACCAAGATAAACGCCCATGAAAAAGTCCGCTGCAGCCAAATTGCATACCAAAAATCTCGGTACGTCCATTTTACTGCGAGAAAATATTATGACAAAAACGACAGTGCCATTGCCAAGCATCGCAAGAAGAAAAACGACCCACACACCGCATCTCAGTGTCCACCAATCAAACAAATCTTGACACGGCAAAAATGGTCCTGGAAATGATCATTAATCATAAATTAAAAAAAAAAAAAAAACATTCAAACTCAAGCTCGATGTCACGATAAGAGATAATAGAGCAAGAATCCAATAAAACAAAGTGTGATGGGCCCAACCTGGCTGTGGTAGACACTGAATTCTCGTGGGCATTTTTATTTGTCCCGTAAGGCTGATTCGTGCCTCCTGATCATCGAAATAATCCTCCACGTACGACGGTAAATTACCGGGATAAGTAAAATCTGAGCCAAAATTGTCCCAGAGTTGATTTATCTGTGAGCCAAATTTCGTGCTCAAATTCTCTGCGAAAGGAATAATTTATCTACAGTATTTCTATTTGTCAGTTTATCAGTTGTATGTACTCACTATATTAATGCCCGATTTTTTCACTGGGATTTATATGGCAGATACATGTATCCACCGGATAATGAATGCTTTTGGTATAGAATATCCGGAAGATTATTTTTATCCAAAGGTCCCTTTTTATTCTATACCAAATTTTTATCCAGAGGGTGCAAAAATCGGCCATAGGTACATAAAACTTCGGAATAATTTATCAGTAATTTGCGCAAAATACTCACGCAATTGGGGCCATATATCGGTGAGACTGGAGTTCCATAAATTCATGTCAAATTCATTGTCAGTTGGAAATAAAACGGACTCTTGTACCGGTACTTTGACAATTGGTTCCTCCATCTCCATCGTAAGAAAGGCGCAACAATGGTAGGCATAAGAGAGAACCATCGTTTGAACTCGAGGAAAACGCTCTGGTGGGGGAAATTCGCGCAATGCCGGATTGTTGAATGTCTTGAGATGTAGCAAACTCGCGAGTCCCTGGACCGGAAGTGTTGGAAACACATTGTTACCAAGATTTCTGAATGAAAATAAAATCATTGCAATTATCATTTACGCGCACGAGCCACACGTTGATCATTTAATGTGAAACGACAGCGATTATTCGTTTTTTTTTTTTTTTCACACTCGACTTACAAATCTTCCAACTGTTTAATTTCTCGAAATACTTCTGGATCTATATTTTCGATATAATTATTTTCCAAATCTCTGCAATGTTAAGAGACAGCGTATAATTAGTGCTGGTTTGCATGTTGAGTTTACAAAACTTTATACGAAAAAAAAATACAAACGCACAAGAGTTGTAGACGAGACAAACCGACGAAAGCATCACGTGGAATTGTGCGAAGATTGTTATTTGACACTAGTAAATCATGGAGAGAACGTAGACTCGCAAATGGTTGACCCGATAAGGATGTGATCATGTTACTTGCCAAGTCTCTGTAATCACCATCAATAATAATAATAAAGTAATGAAATAATTAATAAAGTATAAATAAATAAAAATAATTATAGAAAACACAAAAACGAACACGATACACATTTGCGTATCAATGTGAATGCTTACAGAACACGAAGATCTGTACATCCGTTGAGGTTTGGTACACGCGTCAAATAGTTGGACTTGATATCTCTGAAAAATGGAAAAAAAATTGATTATTTTCTTTTCTATTTATCGAAGTTTTCTTCTCGTGTATAGAAAATATTTATTACGTACAAACTTCTCATTTTTGGGCATTGTCGACACAAATCGTCCGGGACGATTCTCAGCGAAGCACGATCGAGTCTAAGTACCTCGAGGGAGGATGTACCATTGAGATTTGGAAATTCATCGAGGCCTTTGATATTGGAAAGAATTCTGATAAAAAAGTTAAAAACGAAAAAAACATTTGTTAGGGCGAGGGTGAATGTAAATATTGGCTCTGTGTGTCGTATATACATATATTGAAACCGGTATTTCTTTATGACGAATCATTTGTACGACTTATGATATACAGGGTGTCCAATTTATCATGGATCACATTCCGTGTCCCATAATATCTTGGACAAATTTTGGCGCTCGAGGAGTCGATCGAGCTGTGACGTCGAGGGAATGGACGAATTTAATTTTCCTGTCACAATATATATATATGTGTATATATACTCACAACTTGCGAAGCTTAGAGTGATTTCGAAAAGTTCCATCCTCAATATCTCTTATAGGATTTCCCCGAAGATCGAGAGAAACGAGATTTGTATTAGCCAAAAAAGCATTATTTTCGAGTCGGTGAATTCTATTGTTCGATATTGATCTGCATTGAAATGGAATAATGATTAGGTGTATACAAGATTCTTAACCCTCCGTCACTCACGTGAAAAAATAATCCGTAAACCATCACATGGGGTGTACCCAACAGCCCAACTTCAATTATATATTTTTCACTAACAAATTGAAATTTACCAACAAATTCGATTTGTTGTTAATCTTAAGGCCCTCAGAAATATAATTCATTCGTATTTGACTCGAAAATTAATATTTCATGAGGGGATAATTGAAAATAAAGTTCTCGAGAAAAAAAAATTCTATGCGTAATGCCAAAAATAAGAACGCTGGGCTGTGCCCTGCTACACTCCACGTAACTAACGGAGAGTTAATTACAAAAGTACGAATGTTTTTTTTTGTGTAGGAAATTTCACTCACAAATCCTCCAAGTTTTTGAGCTGCACCAAAGCTTCGGGAATATCCGATAAATTATTGTCATCTAGTTCTCTATAAAAAAAATAATTAATTAATTGATAATTATAATCCTCATGCCGATTATTCCACAGATTTTTCATAGTGTACTCACAAAATTCGTAAATTGGACAAATTTACAAATGCCCCTGTATCGATGGTGCTCAGGCGATTTCGTCGCAAAAGTCTTTTTTGTCGTCCAGTTTAATCATCGGATAAAGATTTTTGTTTTTGTTTTTTTGTTTTGCGTTTGGAACATTTTAAAACAATTCATAATCATAATCGTATATATGAAAAATGCGTATGTGTCTTTTGAATTAAACGATCGATCATACTTACAAGATTTCAAGATTTGATAGTAGATGGAAGGCGTTTGCAGGAATGTACGTGATATTGTTGCTCGTCAAGTCACTGCAATTATTTCATTTAGCAGGTCAAATTTTCATATATGCATATATATATAGTTATAAATATTTTTGCGAGAGTAAATACATCGCATTTAGCAGATCGGGTCAAGTCACTGCAATTATTTCATTTAGCAGGTCAAATTTTCATATATGCATATATATATAGTTATAAATATTTTTCCGAGAGTAAATATATTGAGTTGGTCAAAAATTCATGGCGTTTTTTTCTGATAGATGGCCATACATATCTTGAAATATATAACTTAATTTCAAATCTCAAATTCATTATATAATTTTTATATGCACAATTTTTTTAACAATTGTTAAATTTGCCTCTCATTTACACAGAAAAAAGTGCAATAATTTTTCGTCCAACCTAATACATCAGAGTTAGCAGATCAGCTCGCATTTCATTCTTGCTAGAATATTTGCATACATTTGGTGGTGAAAAAAAAACAAAACAATACATATGAATGTGTATCGCTTTGAAGGAAGGAAGGAACGAAGGTAGGGGGGGGGGGGGTATCCAGCCCCAGAGAACGAATGCATCCCCGATCTTAAAAGCTTCGTTCACTGTTGACATCTCTGCTGCTGTTGCTTCGGCTGCTTATAAATAGAGCGCGAAGCAAAAAAAAAAAAAGATAATATCATCGCCGAGTCGCGAAATTTTTTTTTCTCTACTCGGCCCATCTCGCCGGTTTCTCTTATTTTCTCCGTTTTCTTCCTCTTCTCGCTGTTTGTCACGTCTACATTTTCGGTTACGACAATATATATATATATATATATATATCATATCTCACCCCTCAGAATCATCGTGTGACGTCTTTTATGTGTTTCCCATAAAAAATATATTATACACTCTGTCATGTTGACCGACATATATATATATATATTCTTATATATATATGTATATATATATCGTCAAAAAACTAGACCCCCCAAAGTGGACACGAAAAATGTGGCCCGGTCAATCGATATCGCTACCGCCGCTATATATCCGCTTTGTCGCCACACACATCCCCCTCCTCGCTATATCCTCAAACTATATATTATATTCTCATTATTCTTATCGGGTCTGGGACATCTCCGTCCGCCCTCGTGCGATCTGGTTTAGCCACCAGAATGGCCATGAGGAACGCGCGCGAATAGAGACCGCCCGGCAAAAGCCGAAAAATGATCCATAAAGCTTGATATATTTCGTGCCACCTCCGTCACTCGCTCTCAATTATGTTTTTTTTTTTTTTTTTTTTTTTTGCTGGAAATGAGAGTGTTTTTGCACTGGTACCAGCACGGCGAAATATATACTATACGTGGGACATGTGGTAAAGGAGAATTTGCTCGCGGGCCCCTATCAACTTTCGATTATATATATATATACACATATCTATATATATATATGTACTCGCGTGAGAATCGAAATACTAGGTCACAACCATCACCATCCAGTGAAATTCAATCGAATCGCAGCGACGTATGCGTACATAATCCCAAGCACGTACTCGCGCTTTCGTTAACATCCTGCTGCTGCTACTATTTTATAGAGCTGCAGCACAACAGTATAATACATAGCTTTAGAATTCTTATAATAATACTACAATCCAATATTGTAGTATAACATAGAGAGAGTATATATATATATAATTTTTCGATATTTTTATCACGAGGATTCTTGATGGTAAAATTTTGTTTTCCAGTCCCCATTTTTATTATTAGTTTGATTTTATCCTTGTGTGCACATGAAGAACGAAAAAAAATGATAAACTGTCAATTATCAATTCGTCATTATCGTATCAAGAGCTGAGATCAGTAATTCGCGATATGTTTGTCACAAGAATATTCAATTTGATACAGTTTTTATTATAGTTTGTTTTAGACATGAAAAACGTCATAAATAATGTATAAGTTTTAATTCGCCATTATCGTATTAATAGTAAAGTAGTTATGTATATATATATATAACTACTTTGCTATTAATATATATATATAGATATACTTACATTGTCGTGATATTGTAGACGTATGGAATAAGAGATGGGCAATCGAGAGATTGTTCCACAGAAACAAAACCGGCAGATCGACACACGAGAGTGCGATAATCATCGGTAAGATTGCATGTATTTTCGACAACGGCGAAAACACGAGTTGTTTGATCGGTAGTGATGATGGATCCGTCGTAAATGAGCTTTCCACCGCGTACCCGATTGAGATTAAGACTGACAATCCCAAATAGTGTGACGAATGTCCGCAGCCAGAGCGTCGTGCACATACTTTCGCAGATTACCGGCTACTTTTACGTTTCTTTTTTCTTCTTCTTCTTCTTTCTCTCTCTCACTTTTTTCCTTGCTTTTCGCGGTTTTAACGCAAGCGGGCTATTTGGATATTTCCGCAAGTAACGATAATAATACAGCATAAAAAGAGTGTTCTATGTCTCATCATTATTACCGCGATAGTATATTATTTTCATTGTTTCTTCTTCTTCTTCTTCTTCTTCGTCCTCCTCCGGCTCCTCTTTGTCTTCTTTCGATTCATACAAACTGATTCGTAATGAGCCGTTACAATCAATTACTCGACGTGAATGCGATGACAAAGAAGACGAAAACGAGGAGGAGAGCATCTCTCTCTCTCTCTATCAGCCGAAAACAAAATATTATTTTATTGCTGGTCCAAGTTTTATTATCGATCAAGTTTTGTCACATATTTATTATTGCCGAAAAATGAATTCACGTTGTATATAATTCGCCGCTGCACGCATCATCATCATAACGTCGTAATTTCACACATTTATTATTTGATATAATTGATACGAAAGTATTATTGGAATTGGGCATAACTGAGAGATTCAATTACGCAGGGCACACACGAAAATTTTCGAGTTCCATGCTGAGCGGATCAGCGGAGAAATGTCGAGATTTATTGATACTTTCTGCGTTCACACGAAGCACACGCACTATTATTATCGTCAAAGTGTCAATAAGATCGTTGCTGGAGGGTGTGTAGAACACTTAATAAAATCTCATTCATTGTATGAACGATTTTGCTTGAGTTTAAACGCGATTTAAATCAGCATTAAGTATACACCATTAAGAAAAAAAAAAAAAAAACATTATATGGGCTCTCTTTGATTTTATATCGTAAAGAGGCATCCAGTCAGCCAAGAGCAGCTTCATTTTTCATCCTGTCTCTCTCACTGGTCCCGGCGCACTCCCGTTCACTCTAGTTTACCACTGCTCTTGCGTACGTGCACACATGTGTATTTGTTGGTGTTTGTGTGCCGCCCCACCATCAACACCACGGCGAGTCGCGCGAGTAAAGTATATTATTATCCACCCGTACTTGTCGCGGTCATGATTCTCTCTTCCTGTCGGGATTTTAAACTCACAAGCCCACACCAGCCACTTGTGTATCAAAAGACTTTTGGATTTTCTATATATTCAGAGAGAGAGAGAGAGAGAGTGAGAGTAAGATCGAAAGAAAGAGACAGAGAAAAATAGAGAAATAAGGATTTACGGAGAAGAAAATAAAAAAAAAGGCAGTTAAAGGTTTTGCGAGGTATACGCGAGCGTACGCACGCGCACGCTACGGCACAGTTAGCTGCTGACAGCGTTCTGTGTGTTTTCTGCGAGTCCGCGCGATTCTATACAAATGCTGCTGTGAGGAGAACCGCGCGAGAAACTCTTCTGCTGGCGGCGATGCTCCCTCTTTCTTTTTTCTCTCTCTCTCTCTCTCTCTTTTTATTTAAGTATGTACACCGCGTTGTAGGTATATGTACCGCTACGCACTGCTGACCAACCTCTGATTGCCCCCGTCCGAGAGTCACGTCGACCCTCGTTTCTCCGTTCTTCTCGTTGTGTGCCCGTGGGTGGTGCCGAGTTGTCCCCGTTGCTCTGACTCGCTCTCCGGCTTTTGCTCTCTTATACCTATACACTCTCTCTCTCTCTCTCTCGCTATTGCTCCGTATGACGTCATTGATTTCGTCCTTCTCCTTTCTATATACGTACCGCGATATATGTACCACCACCCTTTTGCCATTGCCACTGCCGAAATATTCATCGTCTATGCGTGTGTCCTCCATTACTATTTTATAATATATATTACGCGATGTCACAATAAACGCCAGATCACTATATTCGTCTATATAATTTTTGCGATATTTATTTTTTCTATATATTATGTTTATAATAATAATAATAATAATATTATAGGATATATTTTACAAATAGATATTAGGGATGAAACCAAACTCCCCGATATTGAGTAGTAAGGGTACATATGCATATATATATAGATGCATACACACACACCAAGAGTAGAAAAAGTTGAGTAAAAAACAAAACCAGAGAGTAGGAGAGTTACATTCATACAAAGTAGGCATCCAATTGTGCCATCTTGTCTTTTGGTGGACGTGGTTTGCCCCGAGTACGAGCTTTTGCGTGGCCCCGTGCTCGAGTCGAAACTGGTTTTGAGGCAACAGCACGATGTTTTTCAACGAGCCGTACAAAAACTGGTGAACAAAATACACAACCAACCATCTCGGTTGCATCGTTCGGAAGTTTAGTCTTGTCCTGTAATAATAATGATAATAATAATACGACATGTGACGCGATTATTTTCATCTTTTGATCGAGAGCCACATGACATGTGCTCTGGATTTTTGGAAGGAGAGAGAGAGAGAGAAATAAGAAATGCTCACCGTTTTGTACTCGACACCAACAAGCTGAGCACCGCAATCGCAAATTTCACTCTCGACGCTCACTTTGTGAGCATTTTCGAATAAATGAATTATTACATCGCATCGATTGCAGACCAATTTCCATTTTGGCCCGGCCGAAGGGTCCAATACCAAAATTCCCGCGTCGCATTCCAAACAGCTGCACAAACCATTGGAATTTAATCCATGTGGGCATGTAGGATGAGTGCACGAGTTGCAGCCTGTATTTCCCTTCTTCATGTCCCTGCATTGTTATTCATTGTTATTATCATTTATTACTATTATTATTTGTCTTGTTGCTTTTTTTTAAATTGTTTACCTGAATGGTGGATTGTTGAAACAATATGGACAGAATATATAACTTTTGCCACGATTTCCGGTCGACCATGACAATAACTCAAAATCATCGAGAGGACATTTGAGCTCTTTGTAAATTCGAATATTTCCATTTTGAGGCAAATTATACGTATCGTTGCATTGAGCGCAATATAATCTCGAAGGTTTTGGCTGTATGTATTTCATGTATCTTCGACATTTGCCACATCTATGGTGAAGTGCGAGATTAAAAAAACAAAATATATATAATATTAATTAACCTGGCAAAGATTTTCGCTCATGACAATGAGATATAAAAGTCACCGAGTAATGATTTTACCGTGAATAAGGTTTACCCGACGCGGATAAGGGTGAAAAAGTAACCTCGAACAATTGATCCATCGCCTCAATATTTTGAACAAAGTAGTGAAACTTTTGTTTAAATATTTCAATCGCGTGTTGAAGAACCGCGTTAAAGTCCACTCTGCCAACTGCAATGAGATTTAATTGTTCCTCGACTGCCGATCTCATTGTTGGCAGAACCAATTCCGGATCTATCTGTATGGAATAAATTTAATGGTTTTTTTTTTTTTTTTCATCTTAAAATGATCTTTGGGGCCCATCGTAATTTTTTGTTTATACCTTTTGATATCCGTGGACGAGAACAATACCGAGAGATGTGGGCATGAGTTTTCTGCCGGTAATTACTGTTACGTAATTTCTTGTGCTAATATTATTAATATGAACGGGTATCGAAGCATCAGTGCCAATTCCGTGTTTCTCCATTAGAGTTATGAGCTCGGATTCCGTCAGATAATCGGGCGGTTGAGTGAAACAATCGAGCAATTTGGCCTGTAAATTAAGTTTTTTTTTGTTTCAATTATCATCGATTCGTCGCAATTCACGCATATATGTATGTAAAAATGGTGCAATAAGGGCCAGGACTAACATCGTGTATCTTGAGACGATCACCGGACTTAATATTTGGAAGTGAATCGTTGGCTCCCATTGCTTGCCACGTCAGAAGACTCGTGTAACCAGGATCTATGAGAGAATTTCCAACAAGACTAAAACTCTCCATGCCAATTTCAAATTTAACAGTTGTACTGAGATATTTGCAGTCTTTGGCGAGCTATCACATAAATCCAAGATAATTCATTAATTATTCGTCTTATGATTTTTTTTTTATTATTTTAATATTTTGGGGCTTACCGTAGCGATAAAGTGTCGGGTAATGTAATCATAGAGTTTCCAAGATTCACTGTCCAACTCTTCTCTCGAGGCATGTTTCATCGGTGTAATTGGCGGATGATCACCAGCATCGTGACCGCTTCTTGGTCGATTAATACCATTTGCTAAAATTTTACGAACTTCTTCACCCCATTCTCGGCTGTTTTGTTGTTGTCTCAGGCTTGCTCTGTTCGTATAATCGTACGCGCATGTATTAATCGTTTATAATTTATCGGGATCGGGAAAACGAGATATTAAACCTAGAACTCTACACTGGGGACCAAGGCGAACCACGAGAATTTTGCATCCCGTGCCAGAGCTAGCAAGTGCTATTTTCGGTTTGGCTTGAATGATTTTTTTACTGGTTGTTGTTTTTCTAAACTTTATCATACACCATTCTCTTCGTTATTAAAAAACCGAAAAGATTCATGTGTAATTGCAGCATGTTATCGAATATTAAAAGTATCTTACGCTATCGAAAAGATTGGGAAATGTTTGTACCTCAGTGTAGGGCTGGAAGCCATAAAAAATAATAGGTGGGTTCTAGGGTTAAGCAGAATTTAAACTCACTGTAAATCAAAATTCTGAGAATACGACGTAGTCTCTGTTCGGGGATAACTTATGTAACCCTGAGTATAGAGACGCTCGGCGATTTGCATCGCATGATGAGGACCCATTCCGAGTCCCGAACTCGAGACTCTCATTAATTCAATTGTGTTGAGGGCGATTGGTCTTGGTTTTGTTTTTTCATGACTCTGTACACTCACCACTCTGTTGGCAAATAAACAAATACAATCATCGATGACTAAAAAAAAAACGCAATCAAAATTGGAAAACATTAATTAAAGTCACTCACATTGCCTCTTCGTGTTCCTTGACGTGGCTCAAAAATATATTTGCTATTTCTTTGTCGAACGAGCGATTACGTGCCCAATTTGTCAAAAGCTCTTGGCCATCGGCAGCTTTAAGCGTGACTTGAAGAACCCAATAGGGATCTGGTTTGAAGGTCATTATTTCATCGTGCCTCTGTACACAAAATCCCAAAGTAGGAGTTTGGCAAGGACCATACGATATCAGCGATGCATCCAAATCTCCATATTTTCCCTATTATAATACCAAGTATATTATTATTATTATTTCGACAAGGAATTGATGCCTCTCTTGCACGTACCTGGAAGAATTTTGTTTGAAAACGGGTAAAAGCACAACCAATTCGCAAATCAAGCTCTTGTCGGGCATCAACGCTCAACGCCTCATTTTCATTTGGTTTGCCGAGATTTCCTAGTGCAGCTTTTATGTCCTTTTCCGTTATTGCCGAGAATTTGGCTCTCCAGATGTCCTAGAAAAACAATGATATAAAGTTACGGAGGATTGTCACCGTCATTCTGATATTATACTTGAGAATAAAATTAAATTTATATACTTTTGGGTCGAGCCGACGGGACATTCCCTGCTCAACGGCACGTATAACTTCGAAGCAAATATTTTCACCTTCTTTGTCGCAATCGAGCCACAATATCAGATAATGCGAATGAGCTCCCTCTTTACCTAGAAATGCGGGTATCTTGAGCTTCGGTGTTGCTTCTTTCTTTTCCGTCGGACACGAGAATAACTCAGCCTGCACTCAACGATGCATTATTATTATTACTATTTATCCGGTATTAATAAAAATTAGATTGACAAGTCCGAATAATATTATTTACATACCGGATCGACCCTGTCCCAATTGTTGTACTTCCCAATGAAATCCAAGGTCATGACATGCCCGCAAACAGAAGTCATTTTAAAATTGACCGTCTCGGACTTGAATTGACCCACCCATTCGTGGACCGAACATGAACCATTGAATCCTGCTCTCAATAAGTTCGAAATGTGTAAATTACGTGTTTGTTAAAAATTTTCGTAAATTCACAGCAAGTTTTAAAAGCAAAATGTTAATATGAAGAAAGTAGTAAACGCCTATTAAACAAATCCAAACAAATTAAAACTTTCGATGTTTCAACATATTGAATGATTTCAGGCATCGTAAAATAAAAATAAATTCAAACTCAGTATTCAATGAGCTCATATATAGATATATATATATATATGTAGCGGAGCAAGATAAAATTTATTCAAGATGGCGTGCCGGTATGTGTGTGCTCCGAGAATGCAAATGATTTAAAAAAGTGATAATTTAAACAGTTTTTTGAGAGTTTAACTTGTATTTCTCTATTATACGATTTTTTCATTATCGTAATTGACAGGGAAAGTAGAAATAAACCCGAGTGTGTATTTTCCCTAATTGTTCCTTATGTATATATAACCTTACCTTTTCTCGTTGTACACTGGCCGTTGCTCAATATATTGGCGAGAGAAGCGGCTAGCGAAGGCTTTTCAGCCACCATAAAAGCAATCTTCATCTTTCCTTTTTTTATCGTTTTATCATTCGGTATTATTCGTATTTATTAACAATCATTTGAACATAAAAATCCAATCAAGTACATGTACTCGAGCCTCTGTATATATAAGATTTCTCAGTCACTCACGGTAAAACGTGTGTACGCTGCATGTAGATAATGTTGCGCTCTACTATATCGACGACGACTACGCGGCGGCCATTCAACGACACAGAGAGAAAGAAATAAATAGCTAAATCCGCGTATTGCGAGCTTATTGTTAAAAATTGTTTATTATCTCACTATAATTCGATTTTGTTCTTTGTTTCTTCTTAAAAAAATAGATGGTAACAATCGTCAACGATAATATAAATTGTACAAATATTTTCTTACAAATGTAAATTTTATTGTATTTATTTCTTATAGACTGGATACGATGAACGTACGCGATATAATGAAATATCGAACACGCGCGCTGCAGGCACGCATGCATATCACTCGAATGAATTTTGGCGAATTTTCAAAAGCGGATCGATTCGTGAAAATGGCGAGTATTGACTCTGATGGGGATAATGACGATCGAGTTGAAGATTGCAGCGTAAAATAACGACTCCGGATGGATTTACCTTAACTTTTATCTTGGTCTGTGGTGTCAAAACACCATAATCCACATCCTCGTACAAATCCTTGAATGAACGAAGAAACAAAAAAATATTTGAATTATTAGAACGAGAATTATATATATATACGATAAATATTGATCGTTAGGATAAGTATAATTTTGTATGTACCTCAACTTTGTAGCCATCAGGATAAAGAAGACCGAGCTCTTTCAATGTAACTGAGACATCCGAAGGTGTGCCGTCAGTTCGTCTATTGAGAAAGGCAATCGCGTACGAATAATATACCGCTGGATCCTGATATATCGGCGTAATAGGTCTTGCCCAAATTTCAATTCCTTTGTGCTGTCAATTGCATATCAATCAGATTAGTCGATAATCAACGGCATATTTCAAAACGCGCGTGATATAAAAAATTAAAAAAGGACAAAAAAAAACGAGGTTTTTTTTTTCTCTTTCACCTTGTAAATTCTTCGTCCTTGGATACCCAGTGGATCTTGATCGACGGCTATAATTTTTTTATTCTGCAAAATAGCTTTGTACTCGGGCCTAATTGTTCGCAGGTCAACAGACATGAGTAAAGGAGCTGCCAAAATTGCCCATAATGCCATTTGGGTCTTGCTCTGTTCGTAGCTCAGACCAAAATTACCAACAATTAACATGTCTGGATCATTCCAATGACCCGGACCTGCGTTTGGTACAATTGAGTCTTGATTATTTCCATAATAATCTATTATGGTCTCGAGACTTGCCCATGAATCTTGGATGTCGTCATAGTTTCGCCATAAATTACAGTGCTCTATTATAGCCGTAAAATTCGGCTGAAACAATTGAATAATCTTTTTTTTTTTTTTTTTTTTTTTTTTTTTTTTTTTTTTTTTCAAATTATATTACGTTTTGAATTTTACACTCGGGCTATCGATCAGTTAATTATTCATTTTACCTTCATACCGGCGTAAATTTGATAAACGGGCCAACTGCATGAATAAATCATCGATCTTCCTGTCTGATTAAGGTAGAAACCAAACTCTGGGTAACCTGAATGAAATTATTATCAATATATTGTGTTTAGTATATTTTTTTTAATTTCTTATTTTTCTATTGCACGATAAAGCTTGAATAATGCATTTTTATACCTCTATCCATATCAGTAGGATGGGCGTAACAACCGTCTAATTTAACATAATCAACATCCCATGAGCCAAAGAGGGCAGCATCGTTTTCCAAATAACCGAGTACTCCTGGATAACCAGCACACGTGTAGTTGCCAAAATCTTGATACATTCCAAATTTCAAGCCTTTCGAATGAACCTATCAAGAGCAAATTTTCGATCGTTCAATATGAAAAAATAATAATCTTGCAAATAAATGATTACGCGATTATTTTGTTGATGATTTTTTTTTACATAATTGGAGAGACTCTTCATTCCGTAGGGAAAACGTTGTCTATCCGGAACTAACTGCCCATTGGCGTCTCTTTCTTTTTCCAACCAGCAATCATCTACATTGATATATTCATATCCTGCATCAGCGTAGCCCTCAGCCACCACTATGTCCGCCATTGTACGAAAGAGGCGATCGCTGTAAATTATTATTATTATTTTTTTTTTTCACACCAAACAACAAAACATTATGTCTGGCCAATTATGTATAATTTCTGGCCGGAAATAAGTAATCTGAGTATATATGGTATACAGCAACGAGATGAGCGTATATCCTACAGATTTGTGGCCTCGACCTATAAGTTACGAATCACACGATTCACTTATTTATAAACCAGCCACACCATAGAATCAAAAATAGTCAATATTATTCATAATAATAAAAAATAGCTCTGAAATATTATTTTATTTCCACGATTGTTCATATAATTATACAAATTGGAAAATCGGTAAATTGGTAAACGGGTGAAAGAAAAATTTGAACCGAAATGGAAAATGAAATTTGGCAACTCGGCGTGTAACATTCTCGAATCAACTCAAAATCACCTAGTTTTATGCTCTTGATACCATTAATGGTACCATTAATGGGTACCAGATTACTTATTTCGGGTAGACAAAAAATTAACATCCAATGGTTAGCTATGCCATAGGACCAGCTTTGATAATAATTCGATCCTGATGGTTAAAAAAAATAAAAAGAAAAAGTTCGCGATCTCACAGTGCGACCGGAGGTGGGATCGTGATAAAATGAGAAAAAAATACAAAATAAATAATTAGCATATATATATACATAACGATCGCTCGATCGATTCGCCATCGCTAATGATTCGTAGAAGAAAGTGAAAAGATTCAAAGAGTGAGAAGAACATTGACCCAGATATAATATGTATAATATGGACTCTCGCTGTTTGTGCTCTGTGCATGCTCTCGCCGTAGCGCATGCTGTGATCAGAGCAGAGAGGCGAAATGCACACACACACACACACACATATATATATATATATATGCGCGTCGTTCGCACAGCGCGGTGGCGGGAGCGGCGGAGAAATTGCAGTAAGTAATTCTCTATATGCATATTCTACTCACCTTATGCAGTTGTCAGGATCATTTTTACAATCGGTATTGCATCGAAATCTTTCCCACGCGAGCCATCCCATCGGGGGTGTTCGGGCAAGTCCGTTTTCAAGTGCCAAAGCAGTATCGATGAAATTCATCGATAGAGCCAACGATGACAGAAACGCCGAGAGCAATATCCATGCCATTTTGTGTATACTTATCGGATCTCTTTGCTTCCCGAGATGCTGTTTGATGTTTCACGTCAAAGGGTTTCTCTCTGCTGGAGATAGTGCGCGAATTCTCAGTTTATTATATATATATATATATGACGTTCAATGTATATTTGCTGTGTATATTAGAATGCACGCGTGGACTTGTTGATTTTTTGTCGTATTTAACAGACGACACAGAAAAAGAGAGAGAGAGAGAAAGAGAGAAAAGAGTGTTGAGAAAATTAAGTTTTATTTGTGATATTATTTGCGAGTATAAAGCAAATCTCGATCGACATTCTGGGCACACACACACACACCATGCACTCTCTTGCCACTCCTGTGCTGTTTCTCAGACTGATCTGATATAAGACTCGATTCCGAACTAAGAGTACTTTCACCCAATGCCCCATTTCATTTTTATACCACACCAAGCATATCGCGGAGCCGCGCGCGTGCACCAGCACACACGCGTCTGTTATATCCTTGTGTGTGTCCTCCTCCTCCTTCTGCCCCTACTCCTTCTCCTTCTGATCCTCTGTATATACACAATAAGGCCTCTCTCCATTCTCTGTCAAATATATGCGGGCATACATATATATATATATACATCGCTAATACTTTTGCATTTTTAACGTTCATGGCTTGTAGCGCGGCCTCGCGCGCCACCATCTCTCTCTCTCCTCCTTTACTCGCCCTCCCCCCACTACCAATTATTTCATTCGCGATCGCCAGCGATCACTCTCGGACACTCACGAATACAACACATGCATCGCCTCACCTATACAGTATTAGTTGATTCTACATTTATACATCTCATGTATAATATGTATGTATCCCTTTTCTATTTGCCGTAGTGGTTTTTAATGATGATGATTATGATAATAATAATAATAATAATAATAATCGCTACGCAGCCGTTGTTCAATATGTACCCAAGTCGAGTGTTTTCGTCAAAATTCATTTGTTATTTGTACTAGCGATATGAGATTTATGATGAGATGAAAGATATTTTGTTGCTTCATATACGCAATTTATACAATCTTATCGTCTCCAAAATAATAGATATATATTATCAATTTGTTCCTTTGACCACGCTTGTATATACATTCGTTTTTGTATATCGGTACGGCTCAAAATAACACGTTTTTTTTTTGTTTTTTTTTTTTTGCTGACCCTTACAAAACTATGTAGCTCTTCATGAATAAATAAGTAGCGCACACGCGAAAGCTGAGATCAGCCCGACTATTTTTACTACTGCTACATGCGATGTTAAAAATTAAAAAAAAACATATATCGAATGGAGGAATAATATTTTAGAATTTGAACTTGTATAACGCGATATCGTTCGGTGTGAATATTGTAATATGGCGAAAGAATAAGTTTTTTGTCAAACCTGAGACATGTGCGATTTTTCATTAATACGAAATAATCGACGTTTACATTTTTTAGAGCCTCTGATAATTTTCAAATTTTTGTTAACGTCTCCCTGATTTATCCAAAAATTAACCAATAACATAATCACGTGATGAATTTTTAAAGAATTCAAAATTCGAATGTCACGTGGTATGATAGCGATCATATATATATATATATATGTATGAATTTTTCCGTTTGCAAAAATTGCTGTTTTTGGCGCATTTTTCAAAAATTTCAACCCCCGACGATTAAAAAATGGTCAGGGTGGTCTAAACTTGTGCGTGAGCTTTTTTTTTTTTAAGTTAGCTACATTATTTTCTGAAGAGCAGGTAAGCAATAAAACACATTATTTTGAATCGCCCTAATCTGTATATAAATAATTACACACAATCGCCTCAAAGATTACGCACGCTATCAGGTTTTTGAAATATTTATATGTTTACACTTTTGTCTTACAATTAATCTCGAAGCATGAACTCGATGATTATCGTACTTTGGCGCCACGATAATCAATCAATACATATATGTACAAGGATAAATTTGAGCAATATTATCATATTATGCAATAAATTACGTGTTGCATGCAATAAATTACGTGTTATATGCTTGTCGACAATCAAATATACAAAATATTATGTTTCTCCAGCAAATGATTGTCCCAACTGCAAAACGGACGCTACGGCCATCTATCGCACAAAAACTAAACCTACCATGAGCGCCTCGTACTCTTCACATTTATATACTTAATTAACGTGATGGCTACAGACTGGAGTTTACAGGGATGCGAGAGAGATGGCACGATTGGCGGTCATGGAGGAGCGAGAGAGACACACCGAGAACCTGTAGCACTTAACCTTAAATGCAACTGCCATGTAATGCAGTTTATAAAATTTTTAACAGAAAGAAAAAAAAAATAAAACATACGTGAGAAATCGGACATTGGCTTTTATAATCTGTAACACAACTCGTGTCGAGTTGTTATTCATTTGATGTTGACACTTGTTGATCGACAAGGGCGAGGAGGGGGTAAAAGGGTAAACGCACACACCGTACTGCGTCTAATCGCGTTTATCGTTTTTCTGTTACATATCATCGCGAGACGATGAACCGATAAACTCGACAGTTAAACAGGTGTAAATCAACAAAATGGAAAAGAATAAAAATATGAAAATAAAATATATATATATATAGTCTTTCGATGTATGTATATATTCATATATCTCAATTCTCCTCATATTTGTTTTATTCATCTTATCATTAATATTTTATCAAGTCTCGGGGCAATAATTGTGTTCGATGTCGTTGTGAGATATATATATATATACATTATTAAATATTACATTATTAACAATAAATACAAGAATTTCGACCTTTGCGCAGAGATAATCTGCCATCTATAGATAAAGCCAGTGTATTTATATTTGCTTATTATGTATGCGTTTTCTGGCGTTACCGCATAGCACGCGGGGGTGGTAAACATGGCGGCTGACACTGCAAGCTTTTTTTTTTCTTTGATTTACCAGCCTGTATATATCATCCCTCTCTGTTAGATATCCCGTAATAACGTGTACCGTGTGCTAAAAAAAAAGATTTGGTACGTAGCCCGGGGATGCATTAATATATACAAATGTTTATAGCTTAGTGTGCGTGCACACTCATTCAAATATATATGCATATATATATATTCTATATGTATAGAGGATGAGAATGGCGAGATGCAGCAGTAATGCGCGCGCATT
Organism: Dyspetes luteomarginatus; assembly: GCA_963669185.1. Classification (NCBI taxonomy): domain Eukaryota; kingdom Metazoa; phylum Arthropoda; class Insecta; order Hymenoptera; family Ichneumonidae; genus Dyspetes; species Dyspetes luteomarginatus. The sequence goes on along the minus strand of OY769908.1, from coordinate 17,221,524 downwards.
GCGCGCATCATTCATCAGGGGTGTAGCGCAGCTTATAGAGCCCACCAGTCTACTATTTCCGGTGTGTTTGAACGATAATATATGAATATAAGAGGCGATTATGGTGATATGTGTCTGTTTACGGAGAAATAGACGAAAACAAAAAAAAAAATCTTGCCTCATTATATTCGTCGATGATTGCATATGAAACGTTTGTACGCGCGCACACATACACACAAGCGCGTAATTGAGCAGACAATATATATATATGTATGTGGCGCGTGTGCCATGTAAAAGATTGAAAAAGAAAGAAAACATGTCTATGCGTTGGCGGGGATGATTCTCGTTCAATATGAACTCTCCATATTTTTGCAGTTTGCCACTACTTACTAATTACCATTTTGTCTTCTTCTTCTTCGTCTTTTTCTTTTTCCTCGCGATCAGCTCCTTATTTTCATTGTAGTACGTGTTGGCAGCAGCAGTAGTAGTAGCAGTAGTAGTTAATATATATAGCACACACAATGACGAGGCCAGACGTCGTCGTCATTGTTTTTATTCACCACCGGCGGTGTCGCTACGGTGCTGCCGCCACCACCGACGTCACCGCCGGTCGATCGGTCGACACCCGCGGTTGCAGCTGCAGAGAGTCCTCCCTCGCTAGAGCTACTAAACCTTGGCGCCGCCAGTCGACTCGCAGAAATGAAGAGTGAGCCCTTATTACCATGACCAAGGTAAGCCATCACGTACATTCATATTTGGTGCTCTTAATTATCTCATTATCATACTTTTTCCTATTTTCATTTATACATATTTTTTGTTCTGCCTTTTTCATCAAACCCGCACACGTATTCGAGCCGCAAATGCACCCACGCACGCTCGTACAATGCAAATCCGATACACTGTCTCTCTCTCTCTCTCTGCTATGCTGCTGTCAAATCTTCTTTTCTCTGTTAAATACGCGTCTGGGTCCGACTGTACGGCAATATAAGCAGCGTTTTTTTTTGCAATTATTATTGTTTCTCATCCATATGTGCCGAGATTAAACATTTTTTTTTAACAATCTTTTTGTTATTCTGCATCGTCCGTGTATGCGCGCGTGCGCACGTTGTGCGTGTGTGTGTTCGAGGATAACGAGGCACGAATACTTTTTTTTATGTCAGTGCCGGTGGACAATGAGTGAAGTATATATATTATATATTCCCGGTATGTACATCTTCGAGTGAGCAATGGCGGCATTGATGCAGTTATTAGTGTATATACATGGTCCAACTTTAGTGGATTATATATCAATATAGGGTTTTGTACACTCTATATATATATATATATGTAGAAAGACAATGTAACGCGGCGGTGGCGGTGGCGGTGGCGGTGGCGCTTCAATCGCCCCATTGATCTGCTCATACCTCGTACCTTGCTTACACGATGACCTATGCCATATGTCCCATTCTAGCACTCGCATCGCTATATATACGTTTCGATCATGTGTAATGGACAACGTATATATCATCCCCATTACCAATTATATATACGTGTCAACATTTTTTATTTTCTCATTTATATCATTTTATTTTCGAAAATCGCCTACATATATATATATATATATATTTATTTATTTATTATAATGTTTGTCTGTGCGTGAAAGAGGAAAATTGAATTTTCTTATTTTATATTATTATTATATAAAATTTTGGACTACGTGTAATGGTAAAAAAGCTCAATATTTTGTGATATATAAATAATAAGTACGGCGGTGTGCGGATAAATCGATACGCGACGCGCTACTTTCATTCATGGCTGTTTTCACCCTCGCGAGGGCACGCGGCAGGCACATTGCCTCCTCTTTTTGTATATATATATATATATATCTCTACCTGCTGTTTCGCTATGCGTCTTAATCTCTTAATTTACTGGGACGAGGGAGAAATATTGCACATCCCTGAGAGTATCTTTGATGAAAAATTGGCCAAAATTATTTATTCGCAAAAATCCACATTATATAGCTTTTTGTGGATATTATATAATTATTAAATAATGCTTTTGAGGTTTCTAGAGTAATGTGGGGAAAAAAAGTAGAATACCATTCAGAGAGGAGCAAGCGATGATTGGAATGATAATATCTCATTACACGGGAGAGTGCCAATTGTCTACCACCATATACGATATATATATATTTATGTATATATATATGTATATATGTATGTGTATATATATATATAACCGCTTCCATGTGACGTTTAACCAGAAACACACACAAATTGCACACTGCAGAGATTTTTAAAGGGGATGAACGACGCCACGAATGTCGCCACTATGCCGCATGACCGCATCTTCAAACTGCTCAGAGTAGTGCCATATTCCAATAGAATTATTATTATGCATTATTACATATATTCCATGGTGCGCATAATCGCATCAGCAGGTCTTCTACATGTCTATATATAGTTTTACGAAAATGGAGATCAAGGCTACGTTAATAATTTGAGTGCATGCCCTATATATTCTCTCTCTCTCTCTCACCCTTCCATTATTATTGGCATTAGCAGCTACTGCAGGCACAAACACAATGCAAATCGAGCGAACGAGACGATGTCAGAGAGAGAGAGAGAGGGAAGAGAAAAAGAGAAAAAGAGAGAGAAAGGGAGAGAAAGAGAAAGGGATTGAGAACATTCTCTCTTGCGGGCGGGCCCATATATATACTGATATTGCTGCTTCAGCCCATCCGTATAAATTAGTTTTTTAACTAGTTCACCATTGAAACTAGCCCAGTTGTGAAAAAATGGATATAATATTATATTGAATATATTGAGAGCCCCGACGTGCGCGCGTTGCCGCATATATATATGAGTTAAATGTACGATATTGCGGTGGTGAAAGGAGGAGAGAGGAGGTCCATATATATATATACATATTACTTGGCCAACTATACCCCAATATATATAGATATATTTTATTCCACGAACGTTACACGTCGCAAAAGCGGAAGCGACCAAACACCACGAGACATGACATATCCTGAAACGGGCGTTTTTGCTCTCGTGTATGTAGCCGTCTCTCCGCAAGAGAGACACTTTGAGTTTTGGTATGCATACACGCGCAAGAGAGAGAGAGAGAGATATAGAGAACATGAACAAGGAACGCGCCGACGCCGATTCTAGGAACTGTGCTCTGCCTGTGTGCCGTAACAGCAAGCAGCAGCAACAGCAACAGGGTCAACGCATCAACATCAGCTTCGCGTACATCACAGATGAGGCTTGTCCTCTGCTGTGTGTTTAACACACGGGACACGGGGCGACGATCGCGAAAATTTTTTATATTCCAGTTTATTAATTTTCTTATTTTATATTCTCGCTGTCTACTTTCGCAACAATATAATATACATATATCTATCTAAGCTTTTATTCTAATTTATATAACATATATATATATATATATATATTCTGTATAAATTTCATATCGGAGAGTATATATATATATCATATATAGAGATGAGCAGAGTGTGCGATAAGATATTTGGGAGGATAGATTGGATCTTCGTAAAAGTTTAATAAAACAAAAAATAGCCATCACGTATAATCGTTTATCATTGCTATCATTATTATTATTATTATTATTGATGTTGATCAACGTGAGGATCGATGGATCGTAAAATCATAAATCTCATCATGTTTCTCGACGTTTGCCAAGTCTATTTACAGACGAGAAAAAAATCACGAGAATTGTGTACATTGTGGGCCATTGTGACATTTGTCAGAGACGAAGATTCGGGAGAATTTTTACGCTGGTGCCGAGCATACACGATTTTACATATTCGACATCGTTCTGACAAATCAATCGGCAACAATTCATCTCGTGAAAATGCTGATGTTGGCGCTAATCGCGATTGTGGCTCATCATCGAGCTCATCCAATGACGATACATGCATTGAAAAACGCATACTTCGTGCTCTCGAACAATTATTTCATTGCACCAGTTGCCTTCCTCCATTCACGGATTTGCGTATCTGATGGGATGATGAGAATTTTCACTGGGATGAAAATAATTTACCAAATATATCCTCGGTGTTTTTTAACGTCGCATTTTATTGGGGCGTCAGTACGCGTTCAAGAGTATTTTACCATTTATGATATTTATAATGATAATAATAATAATGATAATAATAATACCATAACAATAATAATGGCCCCTCTATATAATGACAATATTATTAATTTTATAGATGCAATTGATGATGATGGACCATGCGAGATTTGGAAATAAGGAGGAGCAACAACACCAGGAGCAGCAGATGCAGCAAAAGAAGCAGCAACGAGAGTGATGTCGGAGAGCGACGGTGAACGAGCGGCTAGGTCTGTGGCCTTGGAACAAGCTTATGTTCACGATGTTTACGAGCAATGCGCCGAGAAAACAGCCCAGCAGAATAAACACTGGCCACGTGTATACAAATTTCTCGAGCAACTCGAACCGGGAGCTCTCGTTTGCGATATTGGTAAATTTTTGTTGTTTTTTTCCTATTTTTTTTTTTCTCTTTCCCTTAAATTTAGCTTCTCGTTGATTTTTTTTCTTTTTGTTGTCTTTCGTGATATAAATTTGTGTCCATTTTGTATTGGCAGGTTGTGGAAATGGAAAATATCTGAGCGTCAATGATAATGTCTTCAAAGTGGGGGTGGACAGATGTAAAAGACTTTCTGATATAGCTCGAGAGAAAGAGAATGAGGTAAATTAATAATTAAATTTGAATCCGAATGATTATGAGATTATAATTATTTCATCCGTGTGGAGTAAAATATGGAGCTCGAGTGAAATTTACTCGTTTAATTATTGTTCATATAGGTTCTGATTTGCGATAATCTCGCATTACCATTTCGAGATGAGAGCTTTGATGCTGTATTATCGATCGCTGTTGTTCATCATTTCGCGACAACCGAGAGACGCGTTAATGCACTCAAGGAACTCGCTCGGGTGTTACGTATTGGTGGACGACTCGTTATTTCCGTATGGGCAATGGAACAGAGACACAGAAAGGTGGGACGAAAAAAAATTTGCTAATAAATTCACGACTCTCGTTATAAATCGCTTGATCCCTCATCGATGTATTTTTTTTTTTTTCTCCATTTTGAGACAAATATGTGGAACGTTTTTTTTTTTGCAGTTTGAGTCACAAGATGTTCTCGTGCCATGGCCAAAAGCGTATTGCCTCGATTCAAGAACGATGTCTAAAACTGGCGAAGAAAGGAGAAACGCTACTGACGCAGTTAAATCATTTGACTCTCATAATGTTGCTGGCGATGACGATGACGATGATGATGATGACGATGATGATTTTGATTATGATTATGATGATTTATCCAGCATCAATGACCATAAACTTCATTCCAATCGAATTGCACAAAAGTGTCTCGTAAAATCAGCAAGAAAAAGGTACAGCAAGGCCCAAAATAAATTATATTATTTTACTTTTATGCGTACATATCCGCGTATATAATCTAAGCAATTATTTTATTGTGTATTTTCAGAGGAGCAAGAGCAAGTGATGGTCGAAAATACAAAAATAAAAGTTACTGGACAGATCCAATTTTCAGTCCATCACCATCGACCAGTAGTCTCTCGAGTCCAAACGAGACATGTTACAGTTTTTTTCGTCGTGCTTTGCAGGTAATTTTGTAAATTAATTATTACAAGTGCGTGTGTGTGTGTGTTTGTGAAATTATAATAATAATTATGTAAACTAGAAATTGGCGGGTGGAAAACGGGGCTCTGGGAATCGTGCCTGTTTTCTCGAGACTTGGCAAAATGGCGGCTACAACAAAAATCGGAGACGACGAAGACGAAGAAATATCGAATACGATGATATCGGTAATATTGATGATATACCGATTGAATTACGCCGTCTCGAGGATGACAATGTCACGTTGACGAGCAAGCATCGACTCTCATCTCCGGATCCTGCTGCGATCGTCGCGGGCATTAAATCGAAAAGTTTGGGCGATATTCTTGAGATTCAACGAATCGATATTGTCCGTTCGAGATCGAGTATACCTGGTTTCTCCTCGACTCTCATATCTCAGCTCGATCTTAACGAGGAATCAAAAACTCCATCGCCTTCAGCGGCAACGACAATAGCTCGTGACCTTGAACCATCCTCGATGATTACAGAGACGACACTCTTGGATAGCATCGGCAGTAATATTGACAGTGTAGGAAATGTCGATGATGATGATTTTCCACCAATAGGGGTTTATGGCGAAACACGTTGCAACGGTGATTCCATTGTTCATCACCCATTTCTTCCCTCCAATAACAAACCCCGACTCGTCAAACAAAAAACTCATTTTATGGATGATTCTTCACCGCTGGAACAATCGATTATTGGCGGAGAATGTGTGCACAACACTGCTATTCGGCTACAACCACTCGTCGAGCAGGATTTTGACGAGTTTCAGGTACAGAAATTATATTTTCTTCTTCTTCTTCTTGTCATTCTCCTCTCATTCTTACAAATTGCTGTTGTTTTATTATATCATATTATGTGTGCGTGTTAAAAGGAGGAGGACCAGCTGACAGCCCCAAAGAGACGACGTGAAATGGTTCATAAGCAGAGCTCGATGAATGAAGAATTAATGTCGATGGAAAGACTGATGGAACGTGAACACGTTAGAAAAAACATAATGAAGCAAGCCTCATTGAATGAGGAAATAATATGCAAGCCTAGTCGTACATTTGGTCACTTTCGAGATACTTTATATTCTGGCAATGCAACGAAAAGATTTCAGCTTATTAAAAGTGACCTTACAAATCGAATAAAACAATCGACAACGAGCATGGAGAATAAAGTATCGAGCATGGCGATAAAAAATGGTTTTGTTAAGATTCTTCAAAGCTGGAAATCGGGCGATATACAAGAAACGAACGAAGATGATGACCAGCAGCAGCAGCAGCAGCAGCAGCAGCAGCAGCAGCAGCAACAACAGCAGAACGAAGAATTGGAAATAAAGAATAGAGATGAGGCAAAAGACGAGGATCAATCTTTGAACAAACAAATGAAAACAAACAAAAATACAAATAGTGGAGGTCAGAGTGGAGGTGGTAGTGGAAAAACTGGAGAGAGCGAATTAATTGAAAGGCGTTTGTCAAAAGAGGACGGTTCAGATTCGTCCAAGGACAGCAGTTTACAGAGTGACACGAGCGTCGATTCCGAGGATAGTTTTGCCTCGGTCATCTACGTGCCAAAGCAACGTGATCAGCGTGACCATCAACAAAATCACAAGCATAATTATTATCCATTCAATTATCATTCACATAATCAACAACATCAAGGCAATATCACGTTTGATAATCAAAATTATCAATTTCCTTCTCTGATGGATGTTGCTACGAGTACGACAACTACAACTGTCGTTCCTGGTAATTATCATCATCAATTGAGAACAACTTCCGCTCCTCCGTCTCCTCGAATAAAACATCCACCGGAAATTCATGGACCCCGATTAAAATTATTATCAATGTCACCTCTCCTCAAGCAATTTCCAGCAACGAGTAAATCTCTACCTCCACCAAGTCCACCTGGATTATCGCCAAGACCCTGCTTTTTTACTGGGCCTGATTTTTTTCCAAATGTTATCACCGAATCGCCCGATAATACCAATAATACAAATAGCGAAAACAACGATAATATCGATGATAATGACGACGAGTGCACATCGAGTGTTGAAACTGTTGTTGAACAAATCTCCGACGATTTGGCCGTGAATAATGATTTGAAAAATATTCCTGAAGAAAATATTAAAATCATCAATGATAATGATGATCATAAGGTCGACGATAATGATGACGATGACGATGATGATGGTAACAATGATGATGACGATAATAATCGACAATCGGAAATAAAATCTAGTAGTGAATCGATCAGCGATACGACCTATACAGAGACCAGACGCTCGAGATTAAATCAAATAAAAGAATTACTCAGGCAAAAACCAGGCTTTGCAACGAGATGTGGAAAATCGTCATTTCCGCTTGTCAGACGAGCTTCAACTGCTACTGTTTCCGGTCGTTCCGATACACTCGATGCGAGAAGTCTGCCTCGACTTGTTTCTTTGGAGCTTTTCAATCCAGAAACTGACGATTTGGATAGTGACTCGAGTGGTCTCTCGTCGCCGGAATCGGTTGGCTCCGTCATCAGTGTCATATCCGATGAACGTTTTGTTCTTAAAAACAAAAATCGAGGTATGTTTATATTATTATGTCATACAAACGTTTCGATTGATTGAATAATATCGATTTGTTCTCACTTTTTCTTTTTGTTCTTCTCTAATTATCTATAGTCGCAGATGCCACGATGAAATCAAATGACCATGTCCAAACCACGGCCAAGCAGTCCGGAGAAGATGAAAAAATTGCTGATTGTAATGAATCAGTGAGTAGCAGCGTGATTGCCGAGGAGAAGATTATCTTGATTGAGTCCCCATTAAATTTAACGGATAAACTCGGAGTAAATCTTATGAACGATATTGAAGAATATTGTCGTGAGCCTTTGCTATCGAGAATTATACCATCGGCAACGACAGCGACGACGACGACGAACACGAGCACGGAAAAAACAACGACGATTACGAAAACAAGCACGAAAATGACAACGACAACAATTAATAGCACAATTGGCAATTATAATGGGAAAAATGAAAAAACACGAAGAATAACAGGAAATAAAAATTACGCAGTACGATCAATACCACCATATGTACCGCCCGTGATGGAAAGAATCGATTTATCATCCCGAATCAGTAGCCTTCGCTCCAATTGTAAATATAGCCAATTGGTCGATAATACTATAGCCTGGCTTAGCGGTGCAACAGGCACTGATAACGGTGATCATTATTATACTCAGCAACAATTACAATACGATGATGATAATATAGACAATAATGAGAATAAAAATGGCGATTCGTTGAGAAAAAGTATTTCCGATGAAGCAATGGATTTTGTCATGGTGACGAAAAATGGCGAGTTTCTTACAGAATCCTCATCAGCGTCATTAGCAATAGATGAAATTCTCTCGCAAGAGACGACGAGCGTGATGGTTAGCTGTGATGATAATGCCAGAAAGTCTCATCTCTCATCAATAAACGATGACAATAACAAGAGCATTGAGAGATTATCAAATTTTCCACGTTACGATGGCGGTGAAAGGATTAAATCAAGAAGAGAAACTCAGAGCTCGATCAGTCCATTATTTAGCAGCGATGAGGCAATTGGTCTGACCGAATCGACTGCCACGATCAATACGTCAAAACTTTGTACCATCAGTGACGACGACAGTGCGAGTTGTCTATTGGGCAAGAGAAATTTTGAGTACAAGTCACTTCGAGAGAGGCGCAAACATTTGTATCAAAAACGTTCGGCCTCGGAGGAAATGCCTAAAACCGAAAGACACGATACAACATCCTCTGTTAACAAACATCAGCTGGAAAATGATAGGATCAACAAACTCGTCGAGACTCATTCCATCTGTGGTGAACACGCTGAAGCGGAGCATTACGCAAATATGAATTTAAAAAATATTCATCTCAGTGGATCCTCCTCACAGGAATCTTTATCTTCTGATCGCGATGGTGGCGCCAGAGGTAGCAGAAATAGTGGCGATGGCGGTGCAATAACTTATCATCAATATTATCATGTATTTAGAGAGGGTGAGCTTGATCAGCTCATCAACAAATACGTTGAAAATTTACACATTATATCATCGTACTATGATCACGCGAGTTGGTGTATTGTCGCGGAAAAAGTTCAAGTCTGGACTATATGACTAATATATATCATCACCACCACTACCACCACCACCACCACCACCACTACCAATTCACCATCAATTATCTCTACTTGCATAATTGTTTGTACTAAATATTTACCAATTATCCACCCTACTAACGAATCACGCATAGAAACGTATTTAACGTATAAAAGAAAACAATGCAATTGCTTTGCATTGGCCCTTTTCCCCCTTTCCCTCAATCAACCTCGTGTAAATATGTACATTATCGGAAATAAGAGTCTGTACAATCTCTCTCACATACACACAAACACTCACACACATACACACACACACATTTAAAAAAAAACACATACACGAGCGGGGCGCAACAGTGTGCTAAAATTCTGCAGCAGCATGTAACACGTTTCTAATGAAATGTGAAAACGCACATTGGCGTGTTAGAGATGAAATATAATACATTACAACATAACCATTTATGGTAATTCGCGTTCATCAACTAAATAACAACCGTCGTTATATATATATATATATATATATATATATATATATATATATATATATACACATTATCTCTGTAGCTTGAAAACTTGTATATTATTTATCCAAGTGCTTGACCAATTATTGAGTGAAAAAAAAAACGAAAAATGAGAAACAGAAAGAAAAAATTCATCGAGACACCATAATAATAATGAGCAGAGAGAATAAGAATGCGACTCTTTCTGTGATGCAGGCAGGGGTGCGCGAGCGTTTGCAAAAAAAAATTGTATGCGTAACAATGATAGAGCGTGATAATATAATTATAGCAGCTGCTGCACGCCGATATAATAAACAAAAAAAATAATAATAATAATAAACTTGTATACTATAATCCCTCGTTTTTCGCGGACATTGGGCATGATTTATTTCCACAAAGAATCATATCAATTGAAATTGTAAAAAAAAGAGAAGAAAAAAAAATACCGTCATATCTATTTGTACAATATATAGCATATGATAAAAATAAGGTTTTGTTGTTAAAGCTTGCATCGGTGTTAAATACGCATTATTTGTGAATGAGTATATAAAAAAAAAAAAAAAAAACAGATCGATCGCAAGTGCTAAGACTCACAACTTGGATTTTTTTTTCTTTTTTCTTTACAAGTGTATCACAATTTTAAAGCGTTCAGTTTCGTTGTTGCTAATATGATTATTATTGTTACTCGCGACGCAAATTTTCGAGTCTCGCCTGAAGATCGGCATCGGCATCGGCGAGATTTCCACCGTCTTCGGATGCCCCAGCTGCAGCAGCCACAGCGCCTGGCTGTTTCGAGCCTGCAACACTCAGTGAACCAGAGGCCTGGGGTAATCCTGACAATTGATCCGTTAATTGTAGTCCAAGCTCGTCCAATACTTGGGAAACGACTGCATCACTGAAAAGAAGAAAAAAAAAATTTCCCATCTAATTGTTTGTCGAATGACCATTCGAATAATCAATAACAAAAGGACACCAAACTTACCTTTCTTCCTCATCTCCCTCATCTTCCATCGCGTCGTCTATCGCATCGTTCATTATCTCTTCTTTCATATCCATTATTTCCGATTGTTTCTCAAATTCTTGAAGAATTTTTTGTATTTGGGGCAAATTTAGCTGCTTATTCATACTCTGCATGGCTTTGGTCACACCTTTCATAGCTTGCGCCATTGTATTTTGTGAACGAAGAGTCTGAATTTTCAGTGATACAGCCTGTATGTTTGCCTTCATGAGCATAAATTTTTTAACGTATCGCCTCGTCCTTACTAGATCCTTGGCCATGATTTTCACGGCATCCTGTTCAATGATTAAAATTCATTTTTATCATTAGAATTATAATTATTAGCAGAGATGAGGAAAAAATATATTCCATTTCTAGAGGTCAAATGATTAAATTCGTACATCCGAAAAGTCATGAACAGCATCCCAAAAAACGCAAACTGTCAGGAAAAGGTAAAAATCTATGTGTCGCCGGACTTTGAGGTCTCCTTAAAAGTGAAATAATGTCGTTCGGAACAAAATTTGAATTATTATTGCGAGTCGCATTGAATTTATTTATTTTCTTATGATTCTTGAGTCATTTTTAAAAATTTTATATCGCCCGGAAAATAGTGACGTTTGAACCGGTGAATGTTGGGTGGGACTCGCGAAAACTATATATATATATGTACACTCACCATTTGACCCTCCTTGGCAAGTTTTTTTATGTCTGCGATTATTTTTTTCTCTTGTTGTTCCATTCGCATTTTCTCACGATCAAGATCTCTCATTGCTTTGTTTAGAGCCCTCTGATTCTTCCTCAGCATCTCTTCCGGTGTGATGCGTTTTCCAAACAACCACTCCATGATTGTTGAATTTTTTTCTTACTTTGATTTTGTTTTTCCGCAACTTTACGTCGGAGCTAGACCAAGGTCAAGGCACCAAAATCATCCACAAACTATATGAAATCCAACCTCTTGTAGCTTCTTGACAATATCCTCAAATCAATGAGTCATATAGATCGGTAGATATGAGGCGCAAATTACGCTGTTTACGGTCTGCACTCGCACCAACAATTTTTCCTAGCAGATAATCATTCGTTGACAATGAATAATGTCGTCAAACGCTCCAATTGAATGAATGAAAACAAAAACAGAAATATTACACACAAGTCCTAGATCAAAGAAGAAATCAGCTGATGTGTCTGCTACACGAAATGCGAGTGTTGCTTCTGCTGCTCCGACTGACTGACACTCGGCCACTCGTCGCCATATTGGAATATTGAGGTGTGTTTCAGTCCGCAGCAACATATATTTAAGCTGTCATGCGCAGTGCTGCCAGATTATAAACTAGCCCCCCACTTTGCCTCCCAGCGGCGAATCTCTCGATGCGTCGGGTAGGGCGAGAGAGAGAGAGAGAGAGAGAGCGAGAATTCGTTCTCGAATCGAGTGTTCGGGGTTCGGAGGTTACGTCGTCGACGAACATAGTCTGAATAATGGCTGTATTTAGGGCCTCGGTTATTTTAACAAACTGCCTTCATGCGCCACGTAAGAATTAATTTCTCTGATGTTTAATTTTTGTCCAAGCTAACACTTCTTTTTCCATACTCTTCACCACCTCTCTTCACTTCCATTACACATTGTTTACAAAATTATTATATAATGGATTGTCATTCGTTAAATGGATCGTTATAAACGTGTGTAAAATTATAACAAATACGTTTGACGACGTGTACTTGCAGAAAGACACGAGTTTTATTGTGTAACAGCCAGTTTTGCGAGCCAACAATCTCGACAATATTCATCTCAACAGCAAACGAATCGAATAATTAAAGCTCCTACAGTAGCCAGCTTGAAGAGAGGTACAGGAGGACGTAGTTCATTCAATGGAATAGTCTGTACAGTTTTTGGCAATACAGGCTTTTTAGGCCGATATGTTTGCAATCGTCTTGGCAAAATTGGAACGCAGGTGAGTCTGTTTTTTTTTTTTCATTTTTTGTTTGTTTATTTTTTAGTCTCAATTCATTGCCATAATAGTTATGAGTAATGAGAATTAATTGAAATGTACGAACATACGAAATTTTTCGTAAATACTTTGCAGATTTACAATTAGTGCAATCGATAACACTGATGATATATCACCTGTCATTATGAGCTATATATGTATACATACAAGATCCGAGATTGTTAAACTTCCCATAGAGGGCAGCACCGAGATTGTGGCTCAAGAACTCACGAACTATATGGCGACTCGTGCCGATTTTTATTTTTATCATTCTATTTTAGCGTCTCTAGCGTGAAAATTTAATAAGCCATCTATTTTTTTGGTTCAAAAATATGTTGGGTCAAAAATTCTTGGCTTACGAAAAGTTGGATCGTTTTCTCAGAACTGCCTCCTACCAAAAATGTAACGATTCGGGATCTTCGAGCTCAATATATAGTATAGCGCTGACAGCGCCACCACATCGGGCTTGCTCGAAACAATTTCGTTTTTCGTACTGAGTTTGAACTTTGTGAAGCATCAAAATTAATTTAAAAAAGGCATTATTGCTGAAAGCGTTGATACGATATTTTTTTAATCCTTGTACGTGATAACTTAAGGCTATTTTTCATAATTATATTATTAACCAGCTGGTCTACACCATTTTCTGTCTCCAAGTTGGAATATATACAGTGCTGTTGGGTCACTGGTGACCCAGGTGTAGACCCGAGGGTTAATAGGGAATTTTTTGTTTCAATTTGGCAGAAAAAAATGAAAAATAGGGAGGTGCGTCTTAATGGTTTACTTGTTACTGACAAATGTAGCTTATAACTTAAGGGCACCACCGAGCCATCGTTCACAGGTTTATGTCTATAAAAAAAAAAGTATCCATTTATTTTTCCAGTTAATTCTTCCATATCGCGGAGATCCATACGACAGTCAAAGGCTAAAATTGACCGGTGATCTCGGCCAAGTCTTGTTTCATCCATTTAATTTGCGGGACGATGATTCTATTCTAAAATGTATCAAGTACTCGAATGTCGTGATAAACCTGATAGGCTGCGATTGGGAAACGAAAAATTACAAATTTGACGATGTGCACGTCGAGGGTGCGAGAAACCTCGCCAGACTATGTAAACAAGCAAATGTCGAAAGATTTATTCACGTATCTTGCTTGAATGCCAATGAAAACCCTATCGTGAGTATACATTTAGAGCTTATCGCGGATGTTTTCGATTACGCGTGTGTGTGTAATGCGAAAAACGTTTTCGATCCTTTTTTAATTTTTTTTTTCATTCCCTTTTTTTATAGCCTGTCATCAAAAAAGAGGGTTCGATGTATTTTAAGTCAAAGTGGGAAGGTGAGCTTGCCGTAAAGGAAGAGTTTCCCGATGTTACGATCGTTAAACCATCCGATATATACGGACAGGAGGATCGTTTTCTCAATTCCTTCACCCAAAGATGGCGACGACATTTTAGGTATGAATTACAAATTTAATCAAATTACTCATTCAATCGTCATTGTGTTTTTTTCTTTTTTCATTTTTGATTTCAGAGGAATACCACTATGGAATAAGGGAAAAACAACGCAAAAACAGCCGATTTGGGTAGGAGACGTTGCTGCTGGGATAACAGCTATTGTCAAGGATCCAAAAACTGCTGGTCAAACTTATCAATTTGTTGGGTAAGTCGAAAAGTAAAAGGTGACGTCGTTAAAATTATTGAAATCGAGCTTGTTTTCAGCCCAAAACGATACACACTCTTCGAATTGGTCGATTGGTTTGGAAGATCTACCAGACGCGAGGCACTTGCATATGGCCATCGAATAATGGATCTCAAGTACACGCCAATTTTTCAGTTTAAAGTTTATTGGACCGAATTCATATGGCCCGGCCAGCCTTTCGGTTGTATGCATTGGGAAGGCATTGAAAAAGTATGTTGTGTATTGAGCTCGAGATGAAAATACGTGCTAAAAATAACAACAATAATTATAATAACAATAATAATAATAAAACCCGTAGGAACACACGACCGACGTTGTCGTAAAAGGAATTCCTACCCTCGAGGATCTTGGTGTTCAACCAACGGACATGGAATCCCGAATGGCATGGGAATTAAGGCCTTTCAAGTCTGAAGCTCACTACATGGAACAGCTTGGAGAATATGATCCACCCGAACCCCCAAAAACTGTGCCTCTCACTTAATTATCCGATTAATTGTACAAATCGTACTACCCCTCCAAATTGTAATATAACATCCCAAGTTTTTATTCCATCATCGTCGTCGAGAGAAATATCTCTAGATTTTCGTCGAGTATCAAAAGTAAATTGAGAGTACACGCTGTTTGAATAATAAAGCAATTTGTATGATGATTCTTGTCAATATAAGAATAAACAATTGCAACGAGGAAGATGATAAAAACGATGTAAAAAAAACAGCGCAGTTATAATTATTATTTACCAAATTTCGTTCTTTTTGCCAGTCTTTGACTATGTGTAAATTCAAAAAAGCATCTTGTAAATTCAAGTTTTGAATTTCGTTGCCGTTAATGATGCGATACGATCAATCATAGCTTACCATTCTCATTCTTTTCTCCTTTGGTCCTCGGTTCAAGACAATTTGAACCAGACAATTTTTCTTCTCTTGTGCCCTCTGGCGTTCAGCTTTTTGGAAAGATTTTTCAAGCCCCTTTTTGCTATTCCCATAAATTACCAAAATAGTATAAAAACATTAAAAAACCCATAAAATTTTCCAGGCGACGTTCGAACCGGCTCTGGCAGTCATGGTCGATATTATATAAAAAAATATGACTACAAATTTCTTGTTCAGATAACGCACAAAAGTTAAATTTTAATTGAAATACTGCAGTTTTATAATTTATAAATTTATAATGTCTAAAAGGTCTTTACTAAACATGATCCAGACAGTGGCGCCCTCTTTGCCGCAGTTGTCCCGCGACGCACTATCCGTGTCGTGTTGGAATTGCCTACATTATTTTCGGAGTAGTTGCCAATATGGCTTCGAAGGAGAATAATCTGTCGACTCTTTACGCGGAGTTGAATAAATTGGGAAGAAATGGAGAATACGAGAGAGCATTAAAAACTGCAAACAGAAGTGAGACATTTTTTTTTAGAACTAAAGAAAAGTCTTTTGGTTAACCAAACAAGTTTTTTGGAGCAATGGGTGGCGTCTCGTGAAGATAACCATCAATATTTCATTGCACCACGAGTTAGAATACACTTGTTTTGTCAATCGCGTATAATAGTAAATAATCGAGACAAAGGCACTAACTAAAATATTTCATTTATTTTACTTTATTCTCGACAGTTCTAGGACTGTCTCAAGATGAGGAGGCTGCAATCCATTGCAAAGTCATTTGCCTCATGCAATTATCCAAGTTTAACGACGCGCTTCAATTTATTGTCAAAAATCCGAAGCAGTCCAGGTACATTATCGCAAATATGCTCATTATTTTAAATCTTTGAAGTAAACTAAGAAAAAATTATTTTCTTTCAAGCCAACTTTTTAAATACATTACATCCGCATGGCGGTATTAACAATCTTTATGATTCAGAATTTCGAATCAACATTTAGAAATCTTTAATGCTTCGTTCAATATGGCGATTCAAAATTTGAAAAATAAGAATTTGAATTTGATGAAATTAATGGTAATGGAAAATTTAATTACACATGATATACTGGAACTTTGTATCCACGGGTATTGGGGCATATAAAGTCAATATTTGACAAATTTCAATATTCAAATTCAGAACTTTGGATTTTTTTTCGGTCGACTCATTTTAAATTAAGAAAATACAAAGAATGAAAATGCTAGATTGAATATGGTAGAACAAAATCGAATAATATGGGCTGATTTGGCTAAAAAATGGTATTACAGCTGACAAAGATTTGTAGAAGCTGAAATTATGGACATAATTTCTATTTCATTGAATCTTTTGTGGTCGAAATTGGAGGATGACAGTGCCGTTGGCGAATTTCATGCGAGTCAGCCTAGTTCTCGCAATTGTCCAACCTATTGGACCCGCCATTTTTAAAATTTTTTGCTTCCAAAATCGAAATCTGCGATCCTAAAAATCTGGTAGTGGGGAACAATTTTTAAGTATATTGGCCTAAATTTACTACTTCCGTCCGCCATTTTCATTTTTTCTTAATGATTCGAAATAAAAAGTTCTGACGACTTTTGTACTTTAAAAAAAAAGTGCATTCGAGAAAAGAACATATCGAATACGATTAATCCGGGCTAATTTGCATTATAAAAAAATAATCAAACATTCCCTTAGCAATTTGGAGTTTGAAAAGGCTTATTGTCTTTATCGTCTGAATCAAGTTCCGGAAGCATTAAAAGTCGTAGACATTGTGCAAAATCCATCACTCAAGATCAAAGAACTAAAAGCTCAGATATTGTATCGTTTGGAAAAGTATGAGGAATGTTTTGGAGTTTATCGCGACATAATAAAAAATTCCGATGACGATTACGAGGATGAGAGAGAAACGAATTTATCTGCTGTTCTCGTTAACTTGGCAATCAATGGCTCGGTAAGAATATTTTTTTTCCATTTTCGATAATGTACAATTCGATTTTTTTTTACCTCATTATAAAATTGCAATCATTTGTTCATATCGCAGGAGACTGAGATTCCATCATTGAGAGAGCACACTTATGAATTGACTTACAATGCGGCTTGTAGAATAGTCGCGGAAGGTAGTAACGGCGACAGATCGATTCTCGTAGAGGCAGAAAAGAAACTCCGATTAGCCGAGAAAATGTGTCGAGAGAGTTTGGAGGAAGATGGCATTCCCGAGGATGAAATTGAGGATGAACTTGGAATAATTCGCGTACAATTGGGATATTGTTTGCAGCTTCAGGGTCGTGAAAAAGATTCTCAAGTTCTTTATACAAATGCTTTGAAGGCAAAGCCTGACGATATTGCTCTTGTCGCAGTAGCGAGTAACAATCTCGTTACACTGAATAAAGATCAAAATGTCTTTGACAGTAAAAAAAGAATGAAAAGCGCGACTCACGAGGGTCTCGAGCACAAGCTTACATCGAGACAAAGAAGAAGTATCGCTTATAATCAATGTCTTCTTGCTATGTACACAAATCAAGTAAGAATTTGGTGAAACTTTTTTTTTTTTTTTAATTTTTTTCAAGTACCAAAAGACTCGTGATATGTAAATATTGATTTCTTTTTTTCCTCATAGAGCGAACATTGTCAGCAACTTTGCAAAAAATTGGCAAAAGAACATCCCGAATTGGCAGCAGATGGAAATTTTGTCAGAGCCGTTCAGCTGAGCAAAGAGGGAAAGGCGAGCGAGGCTGCTGATTTATTGACACAGTACGCATCCGGAGAGAATGAAGTTCGAATGAAATTGGCCTCGGTGCAATTATTGCTCAGTCAGAATGAGAGAAAAAAGGCTATCGCCATTTTGGAAAATTTGAACGAGAGAGAGAAATCATTGCCGGGTATCGTGAGTGCACTGGTGACACTTCACATGGCTGAGAATGATCGTGACAGAGCTTCAACCGTGCTTAAAGACGCGGTTAATTATTACAAGAAAAACAAGGAGAGTACGGGAAATTTAGGAACGCTTTGGCGACAGGCTGCAGATTTTCATCTTCGTGGCGGAGAAGTGAGCGTCGCTGCTGCCAGTCTTGAGGCACTTCTCGAGGCTTCCCCAACGGATAAAAAAACTCTGGCTCAGCTTGTGATCGCTTATGCTCAATTTTCACCCGCAAAGGCACAAGCACTCTCGAAACAATTGCCACCTTTGCACGATCTAGCTGTGACGATCGATGTCGATAGTCTTGAGAGTAGTAATTGGGTCATCGGGACTAAAGTAGTAAAACGCAAGGTCGAACCATCGCCTGGGTAAGTGTCAAAGCCGATTTATCTGTTGCAAGAATTTTTCGACCGGAAGTTGCAATCAAATCTTGAGCTGGAATTTAAAACGCAGCATAATTTTGAGCGACATCCGTACATTGTTTTTTTGTTCTTTAGCAAACCTGGCACGGATCCAGGACAAAAGAAGCGGAAGAAACGCAAGCGTAAGGGTAAATTGCCAAAACATTATGATTCGAGCGTTGCTCCGGATCCTGAAAGATGGTTGCCCAGACACGAGCGAAGCGGTTTCCGGAAGAAGAGGGACAGAAGAAATAGGGACGCTGCGATGAAGGGAACACAAGGTGCTGCTGCAGGTGCAAGTGATCTATAGTGAGTTGAAGAATCTTTGGAATTTTTTTCACGAATGTTGCCAATTTTTTCTTTCTCCTTTTTGGCGATTCTACAATCTTTTCATTTTTTGCTTCAGCGATATAACAAAAATGCCCGTTAATGCGAAGCCATCGCCGAATCCCAGGCATAGTCCAGCTGTTGAGGCTGCTGGACCTCGACAACAACAGCGTAAGGTTCAACAAAAAAAGAAGAAGAAGGGTGGAAAGTGGTAACGAGCAAATAATTAATATATAAATATATACATTGTTCGTAACTTTTCCTAATAAATAATAATTGTGTGATGGTAAGTGGATAAAACCAGACGAATGATTTTATTCGTTTCTCGTTCAATATTACCCTACGGGTATATACCAAGTATAAAGTATATTACAATTGGTAAAATATGTTTATTAGATCATTCAGAATGTGTCGTTATCAAACGATTAACACAGTGGAACGTAACACTACATATAGATAACACGGTAGTTTTTCTCGCATAATGACTAGGTACATTGGCAATTACATATTATCATTTTTTTATTTTTTTATTATTTATTAATCATTTGGTAACAATTGTATACAAAAATACAATCTGTATTTTTTCGTGCTAATTATCTATCAACTTTCCTCTGTCGTTTTCTTTTTTTTTTTTTTTTCGTTTTTTAATCTGAACAAATCCATATTCGATTGTGCGTCATATCGCAAAAATATACAAATTAAAAAAAAAAATTGCACGTAACGAGAAAGTGTAAATGCTTTATCGATTTTTACACGTCATATATGTGATTTAATTCTGTGCTCTTCCTCTCAATCGTATTTGCGGCTTTTTAACACGTCAAATCGAGACGTGCTGAGATTTTTATAACAAAAAAATAAAAAGTATCTTAGAACTTTGGATTTATTGTCTCGCATTGAATAAAAGTTCGTTTGGTACGTTTGGTTTTCCTGTGTAAAGCAGTAAACGGAGGCAGTTTGTTCGTACAAAATAGGTGACAAAAATTTTCGTCGCGACGTAACGCGCAAACATTTTTTACGGTTGATAGACGGTATAATTGCAATTCTCTTTTAAACTCTGTAAATACGATAACTTGTGATTATGCGAAGGGAACTTTTTTTTTCTTCTCGATAGAGAAATAAATCTTAAGTGAAAATGAAATGAGAATATATATATATATATATATATATATATATATATATGTGAATCACGAGACACCCTTTACGCACAATATCCACACGATAAATTGTCCTATTAGATCTCACGAAAAGTGCACAACCCTATTGAAAAAATATAAGAAAAGGCTGATCGACCACTCGTTGATCTACAGCCAATTGCATTGATATATATATATATATATATATATATATATATATCGTTGATTGATATGCACGATATGCGACCAGAGGACCGATCGTTACAATTACCGAGCTCTCTGCTTATCGATTTTCGAGGCACATTCAGCGTTTTTTTTTTTTTTTTACGTTACTAATAATTACGGTCTCATGCCACACTCATCTATACTGGCTAATGAAAATTCCCCCCTTGTATGATCCCAAAACCTTTTAGCCGCTGTGTATCAGTTCGATCCACGTATTGTACGAATCGATCGTGAAAATTAGATGAGTAAGGCACAATAATTCATTATTTTCATTTTTGTTTTTTGCACAAACTTGTTTTTCTCACTTTGGTGAGAAAATCGCACTATTTCTCGGCTATTATGCCCTCCCAGACATCCTCGCGTTGTTTGTTTGCCAGTCTTCTTTTCTCTGTCAACAGAAAAAAAAAAAGATCACAGTAGTTGAGGCTTGTAGAACGAATGAAAAATGGGGAATTATCTCAAATTACGATATTTTTTAACTCCCGAATGCCCGTAGGGCAAAAAGATGAGAATTATGCGTTTTACCTTTTGCATCACGCAAGAGAACTTTTTCTTGCTCACGTTCCTGTCTGGCCGTGGCGAGTTTTACACCGAGAGCGCCAGTGACGAGGCGCCTCGCCAGAGCCGCACAGGTTTCCGGGCGACTTTTGTATGGCTGTAAAAACTCGGCACTTTTTCGGGCTTTCATTTTGCTCAATGATGTGGCTGCGCTGAGCGGTCTCGTTTTGACGAATGGATGTTCCGACGACAAGACCTCGGCAGCTATATAAATAAATTTTTGTGACAGTTGAAAAAGTTTAGAATTGAGCAAAAAAAAAAAAAAGATTTGCACAATTTAACGCTCAACTTGACCAAGTTTCCATTTTATCCAGTTTTTTTTTGCAAATTATTAATTGCATTGCTAATCGAGTCGATGCAATAAGCAATCGATCAGTAATCTATTGAGCAATCAATTTGCTATTCAGTTGCATAATTTGAATTTGTACAATTTTGTTTTTTTTTTTTTTGCAAATTACTCATTTTTATCGATAATGAAATTAATGCAAATCGTAATTTAGCGATTACAGCAAAATCGACGTAATGAGGGAGATATCAACTTTCTCCTCACGAGTAACACGTGAGCGTTTCTAATTTCGTTGTTGCATCATCGATTATTTTGTTATCCAATAATCTCCGGGTTTGAGACAATTTTTTTTTACTAACATTAAACGTAATTCAACGACTTACCAACGATAGGACTGCTAAACACTGCGAGACAGTGCGTGTCGTCAACCCATTTGAGTTCAAAACCGCCATTTTTCCAAGGACTAAATACAGCTGCGAGATCGCTGGTTTTGAAGTCCGAGGGAAAATTGTAAATCTCAACTACGTGACCGAATTCGTCACTCGATACTTCGACTGGTCTGCTGAATGACTTGTAATCATTCTTTGGCTGTTCTATCGTTACTTGACCGACAGCTGCGGTGAGCTGCGAGGGAAAATAACGAGTTATTATCATTAAAGACATATTAAATATGAACTTTTCGTCGTTTTAAATATATTAAACTCATCGTCGATTGATATATTATTTGAGATATATCTTAAATATTTGATCTCAGACCTGAATATATATCGTATATTCTAAGATATATCTGGATTTTAAATATATGAAACTTTTCGTCGGTTGATATATTATTTGAGATATATCTTAGAACATTTGATCTCAGACCCGATTATATATCGTATATTCTAAAATATATTTCAGATTATATCAAAAGTATTGGTATTGATAAAAATATATTCAATCTATCAGCCATGTATCTTGGTAAAAAATGAGTATTTTTTATGGTGTGAGAATATAACTGGAGAAAATTAAAAAAAAAAACAAAGTCTCACCTCCTCGATCAAAGTCGGATCGAGGCATTCGCCATTGTCGTCAAAGAGACTATCCCAATCGCACTCGTCACGATTGAGTTTGATCGGTGGTGAGGGCGGAGAAGCTGGTTTGCTCTTAACCCTCGCAACTTTTTTCGGCTTTTTCTCGGGTGGACTGACAGTTGTCACCGTTGAATTTTCCTTGTCAACGTTTATAATTGTTTCGCTTCTTTCGCGCTCTTTCGTGTCTGATATTATAAGAACATTCGAAACGATTCTTGTGCTCGATGTACGAAGATTTTTGTTATTAGCTTCCTCATCACGATCGATGGATTCTCGTTGCACGATTTTGTTCATCGTTGAACTCGAGGACGAGGTGCACTCGCGTATAATTTCAACCTCACTGTTTCTCCTCGCGTCGTTCGATGTGAGTGAATCACCAGAGTTGCACTTTCTCGTTACCGCAGTATTGACCATATCGTCCGTATTAACTGACAAAGATCTTGAAAAATTTTCTTCCTGACTGGCTGAATGAAATTTGTTTACATCAGACTCTTCCTCGGGATTCGAGTAATCGTCGGTCAATATAATTTTATTTTTTTGTCGAAGCTCCGCAAAATATGGTTCGTCGTTAATAAAATTCGCGACTCGTCTTTTGTCATTTTTGTCACAAGATTCTGACGAGCATGAGCGGGTCGATATTCGTTTGTCATACAATTCATCGGAAATTTCTCCATTTTCAGTATGAAGATCATACGCTGATATTTGCTTTCTAATCGTCTCGTTCTCAAACGGAGAACTCGTTCTCGTGCGATTGCATTGCGAGCGACAAGGAAGAGGAATTATTTCCTCGGTTGTCTCAGCTGTCTCATCCGCTTCTGTGTTTCTTCGATGCTTTGGCACGTAAACTGCACGATCTGGTCTTCGTTGTTTGTTTGTTCTGGTGGAAAAAAAAAAATATATATATATATATATATATATATAAACTAAAATTCAATAGGACAAACTAGAGCGCTCGTAAAACCAGGAAAGGAATAATAAATTAGAAATTTTACGAACTTTGCGTAAGTAGAGGATCCATCATTGACAACTGATCCTGTCGATGATGCTTGACCCTCTCTGCTCGCTCTTCTTGCCGCGGGTGGTCTGTAAATCTCAACCGCTGGTGATGTTTTCACTGCAAAAAATAATTTTTCTTTTTTTTTACCCCATTTCTCAACAATTCATCGAAATCTTTCAAAATATCCTTCATTCGTCGACAAAACGAACCTTGTCTCATTCTCGCGTGTTCCGATGACATTGAATCTTCCGGTGAGCGTGGAGACTCTTCGACGCCCATTGCCGAAGAAGCCGTTTCAAGTGGAAACGAGTCGGTGAGCTCGTTGCACGTTCTCGATGGGACACCATTCAATTTAGTATGCCTTATAGAGAAATTAAAGAAACAAAAAAGAAAATAAAAATTAACGAGAGTCAATCAGACTGAAATTGTGGGTGTGTAATTTCAAGGGTGGAGAATGAGAAATTGCACACACACACATATATATATATATAGACGTATAAATATATAGAAAAACAAGGAGCGCGGGAAAAGCTGCGATAGTCGTCGTTCAATGATCTCCAATTCGAAAATAGAATTCAGGTTGCGGTACAAAGGATTCTCGAGAATACAGCTCTGAAATTTCACCCCTCTCGCTTCCCCCATCGCAATTATCTATAAATAATGTTTATCTGGTCGCTGCGAGAGGAGTTAGATGCGAATAAACGCACAAAGGTGGGACAAAGTCGTGAATTTCTAATCCACTGCCACGTGCTAGGGAGGAAAAAAAATATTTTGTGGATTTAAGACTGAAAATAAAAATAAATAAATAATAAAAAGGCCACAGTCTACCTTATAATATCAGACTGGTAGCAAACGACGGTCCTCCTTGCAATTCCCTGTCCAATCGAGAATGTTTTCAAAAGATCGGCAAAATGATCCTGAACCAGCTGATGTATGATGAATCTTCGATAATTGTTCACAGGCGGAAATACGAGTACTCTGAAAAGCAAGAATTTTAGTTTTTTTTTTTATGAATCAAAAGAGAAGAAAAAAAAAACAGTTGTAGAAATTGTAAGAAGCCGTTTAGATGATTGAGAGTGAAAAGTGAACTGAAAAAGGTGGAAAATATATAACGAGAGCCAATACGATCGGTCGTTGTGGAGAAATAAATCCCATCTATATATATATATATCGCGATATATATAACCATCTATAATACTATTTACCTATACAAGCTTATAACTCGCCTTGCTTGCGGCAAACGCGAGCAAAAGCACCGGTTAACTTTTACATAACACACGACACGATCGGCTCGACGCTCTGCTGCTGCTCGCTTGCTCTATAACCACTTTCTCTTTCGTTGGCGATGGCGGCTTCCTGAATACCCCACGGAGAGGGATTCATTATATCGCAATTTTAAATACGCGCTACGCACACACCCCATTAAAGCCGGAAAATGTTTGCTCGCGCGCCGATCTCGCCTCGGCTCACCGCATATGTGCATAATCGATCGAAACGATTACGAGGCTCATAACGATTTTTTTTAAATTAAAAATTCCATTTCTACAATCCTACGTGAAACGAGAATAAACATTAATAAACAAATCATTTTTTTTTTAAATCAATTTTTAACAATTGTTCATTCTTTGACCTTTCGTAATGTCTTCGAGGTCACACATACGACTCCAATGACTTTTTAAGCTCTTGAGTGTCAAATATAAAAATCCAACAACCTTTATACATTCTTGCACAGTTTCCTGCATCTCATCGTAACCATTCAAGGGGATGAAATTTTTAATGATCAATACGACCAATTAAAAATACTTATCAAGCTGAATTATTTCGTAAAAATATCAAACTTCACAATGGTTTGAAGCGCATCAGTTTTATGACATTTTATATTATAAAAATTCTAATTAAATAGAGAACTATTATTTTTTCGTAATACAGTATTAAGGGTTGATTTAGGATTACTAGGGTTAGAAGCCCCTATGACGATTTGTAATTGAAGAAAATTGTTCAATTGAGAAAAATGTTTAGCTAGTAACCGGATTGTATCAATACTGGAGTTTCCAGTTTCATTTTCTTTCGTACAGTTTCCTCGCTCTCTCCTCGCACTTGTGCTCAAGATCAAGAATGGAAATGATAAAACTTATTTATTCTTATTATTTATAATAATTTGATGTGCTATATATATATATATATATATATATATATATATATATATATATGTATAACACATAAAATTATCGTACGAGCTGGTGAGCTGTCAAACGGGTGCCGCTTATCGATGTAGTGTAAACTTATTTTATTAATAAATGGCGCAACAGCGATTAACGTGTACATATATACATATATACATATATATATATATATATATATATATATATATATATATATATATATGCAAGGTGGGTATTTCTCGCGAGGCCACCTCGTAACGCGTAACATGTGGCATCGATCGGTTACTTATATCGCGAGCCGAAAAAACAAAACAAAGAAATATTTTAAAGGTGCGCATATGCACTCCGGCGTAGGGAGGGGAGGGGAGGGAGAGGGGTGAGATATTATTTCACGAGAGACAAACGAGGTAGAGAAAGCAAATTAGAAATATTTAATACGTAATCGACATCGTATATATAAACCTCACGTTAAAAAGAAAAAGAAAAAAAAAATGACGGTTTTCGTAGCGTGTTCACTTGCGTGGGTGACACACATGAGAAAACACCGTAATGAATTTCAACCGCGCGTTCAGGTAAGCCAGGAAATGACCGATGACTCAATAACGTTTTATATTATCATATCGTCAAAGGTCTCTCGTGAAAAAAAAAAGTTTATCATGCAAATAATACATGAATGGACTATAATGTATGATGCCAATATATATATATATATATATATATATATATTATTAATTTATCGATAATAAAAATTTTATCGAGAAAATGTTTATGAATGTGTTCGATGAGGAAAAATATTGCATGAAATGTAAAACAGTTGAATGTACCCGAAAGCACGAAAAAATAAACAATTTGTAAAAATAAGATCGATGGTAGAGGGAAAAAAGGTATAGTCGAATAACCTATACAAAAATTGCGTTACTTGTAAATTTTTGGCTCTCTGTATCTAAAATTTTCTTTGGGAGCTACGGAATGTATATGAAGACTTTGTATAAAGATGCGCAGACTCTTCTGCTGTTTTTACCTCTTTCGTATCGCGTCCTTCGAGAATAGCGTTATATCATTCTCCACTTCTTCAGCAAATAGACTGTCCTGTAGACTCATCTATCGTGTATATATGTATATATATATATATAACTTGGAGCTAACTGTAGCACAATGAAAAATTCACATTGAAACGAAATAACACACCGAGTATCACTACTTGTGACTGAGAAAATCGTTCATTTCCCATGCTAAACTCACACACGACTCACGCAGAGACGTAGTACATAATATTTTGTACCGGAGGTATATTATTTTTTGTTTGCTCAGTACGTATACAGAGTACACACGAAAGATATCTCTAACACGAGCAACGAGAGATGACCGAATGAACTCCTCCCACTCCCCAACACTTTTGTGATTCTCTGAGACGCTATTGTAGGGGTCTCGCGCGCATGCGCGACCGTTTTTCTCGAGCGCGTTTCTGCGCAAGTCAACTTCAGTTGGAGAAAAAATTAAAAATAACAACCGGAATCACATGAAATAATAGAAAAAATATAGTTCAATCTTTATCAACGCGTGAATTACTCGAATTGATGAATTTTAAAGTGAAGAGAGACAGCGAGAGAGAGAGAGTCATCGAGTCTTTTATTATTGTAAACTATTTATCGACAAGAATCTCGTAGGGTGAATTTTATACGTGAGAAAAATTCAGTGGTGTTTATATTTTTTAAATTTGCCCGCAAGATGGCGCAATTGTTCAAGGCCGTATGTACAAACGACTCCGTGAGATTTCGGTTACACATAATGTTTATACGTAATTCGAAA
Source organism: Dyspetes luteomarginatus (assembly GCA_963669185.1). Taxonomy (NCBI): domain Eukaryota; kingdom Metazoa; phylum Arthropoda; class Insecta; order Hymenoptera; family Ichneumonidae; genus Dyspetes; species Dyspetes luteomarginatus. Next base: position 17,193,811 of record OY769908.1, on the reverse strand, counting down.
GTTGGTGTTTCGTTATGAATATTTGAATAACAGGGAAATGCGATAACGAACGAGAAAGTTTACTCTCAATGAAAATATTAAAATTTGCGTTAGTTCGGTCAGAGGGGATTCGTTCGTAAGACGCCATAACGGAAATTTTTTTAAAAAAATCAGATGATAAAAAATAAAAGTTTTATGCCCAATTTCTTCACCCGGGTTTATCTGACAGATACAATTATCTGCCGGATAAACAATGCTTTTGGTATAGGATATCCGGCAGATAACTTTTATCCAGAGGTGAAGAAATCCGCCATTAGACGCGTATTAGATCGAAGTTGTAGTTTTTAGTACGGAAAAACGTGTATGTACGCCGAAGGTCGTTTATGAATCTTTCATGGCGAGAAGAGAGAAAAAAAAACCGTTTATGCATCTCGCGGCTTCATCATATCAGAAGGGAAGATTTGAGCATCGTGCGAGCCAACACGCGGTTACATTCCACAAACGCTTGGCTCTGTCTACATAAAAGTGAAAGGTAATGTGGAATCCCTCAGTTTCGCATATATATATATATATATATATATCATATATACACACCTATATCACATATATATATATATATATATATATATATATATATATATATACACACATATATATATGACTTCCTTTCCCCATTATGTCAGATTAAAAGCAAGATTTAAATTAAATAAATATCAATGGCAAAATTCATTGCTATAAAAAGCCCATTTATTGATTCTCAAAATGAAAAAAAAAAGAGAAAACACGCCGAACTGTTTGTACTGTACAAAACATATTTATTCAATAATTTATAGTGACACACGATAAAATGTACAACCTACAAGCCTTAACATTCTCGTATGCTGCTCTACTTTTCAAATTGGTTTTTTCCTTCGTCATCGTCAATTTTCTAAATATTATGTACAATCACACTCTTTGTTTGTTTGTTTTTCATAACGTTAAATAGACCAAATTTGTTGTTTTCTATTGTTATTCATGTATTTTGGTTGTTTTTTGTTTTAATATTTCTTTCATCTTTCTAAAAGCGACAAACTCGATCTCACACAGTGTACTAAAAAAATTCCACAAGTAAATCGAGGACTTTCTTCACATATTTTGTCGTTGGAGATTTTTTTTTTTTTTTTTTTCAAAATATCAATTTTCTCTGGTAGAGAAAAACCTCGATTTCCGCTATGAGGAATTTTCTAATCAATTTGACGGGCACGATAGCGATATGTACAGCGCATAAACATACAATTGTTTTTTTTTTGTTTTTTTTCTAGAAGATTCTACGTTCACGAGGTCCAGACTCGGCGGTTCTCGGTAAGTAGTAAAAAGCAACATCTATTGTTTCGTTCTCTTTCTGTCAAAAATATTCTGTCAATTATCGATCAGGGAGGGATAAGGGAATTATTTACTAATCGTCATTTGCCACAATCTGCTATTTTTCATTAAATAGTATTTCAAAGTACTCGACACACGATTCTCTCGAGTAAACGCACTTTTTTTTTACCACTTTTTTTTTGCCCCACCTAAACCCGAACCACGAACGTGTCTCGATGTTTCCCTGCACCAGCCACATTTACAAGTTACATATACTCCTAATTAGATTTTGCTTTATCGGAAACCTAAACTAGTATATGTATATATATATGTATATATATATATGCATACAAAACATACTACAACAATGCCAGGATGGGCAAGCAAGCCCAGTTTCAAAAATTTGACATTACACAAGTTTTGGTAAATGACAAATTTCACTGTTACAATGCCTTTTATGACAATAAAGGGTGTGAATTTTACGATAGTTTGGATCGTTATCGAATTTCGATTAAAAAAAAGAAAGAAATAATCGTTTTCCGCCATAGCAAAAATTACACCGAGCCACTGGCAATTGGTCACAGTCAATTTGCATGGAAGAAAATAGAAGAAAAACCCCTCACAAATTTACGTGTATCCCATGCCCGTACAAAATTTATATTAAAGAGGAAAAAAAATCCAGTGATGATACATGTCTGAGAAAACATTTAACAATGAGGGCAAAAATTGGAAAAAATCTATTGAAATTTTTGTCCCATTTTTCGGTGAATCCACATTGAAAAGGGAAAAATTAATACGAATTATCCTTAAATATCTATTCGTGGTCGATATTGTAATCGTAAGGGCGGGTCCCGGAACCTCCATCTTGTCACATAGACGAATTTCAACGTGTGATCCTTACCTAGTAGTTCGTCATTGCAGAGAATATCGATCTGTGATAAAATTTTTGATATTTTTGATAAAATTAAGATGAGACAGGATGAACTTTTTAAACTGACTGTAAATACTCACATCCCGATATTTCTCCATTCCATTCAGAACCTTTTTGGCTATAAATTTTTTCAGGTGCGTTATTGTTGCTTGAGCTGAACATCGTATAAATCTGCGTTTTAAAGTTTTCAAACTCGCGTTTATACATTCCAAACAAACGTTGACCTGAGAGAACAAGAATTCATAAAGATTAGAGGAAAAAAAAAGAGATCAGTGAGGAGAGATTACGATTTTGATATAATATTTTTTATCAGAAATTTGTCTATCGGAATCATTTTTTTTCTACATACAATTATTTGATATAATCAGCTAATTAGATAGATTAGAATTATAATTAGGCAAGTTGTGTGTGTGTGTGTGTGTTAGTTTTGAATTAAGGGCCCTCGAGAGAGAGAGAGAAAAGTTGCGAGCAATCTTATTTGTGCCAAATTAAGTCGATAATTTTAGCCACAAGAAATTTCACCTGTTCATCAGCTCTGTGATAATCAGCTTCTGCATGTGCATCAGCTGAGGTTTTTTCCTCTTCGATTTCTCCAGCATTGGGTAAAACATCTTTTGGACATGGTAAACCTCTGGCTCTGTAGAACTCTCTCTCCCTTTTTATTTCATCTGAAATACAGACGAAAATATTTTAAAATATTTCTTGTATCTCGAAATGTTTGTCGCAAATTTTTAAAAATTAAGATTAATTTTTAACAATTATTGCACTCACTCTCCTGGAGATCTGGAACTAATTTGTAAACAATATCCTGCATCGTTCTGTCGAAACTGATGTATTGCAGTGGATGAGACTGGTGTATGACTATTTGGCATGTTGGACAAGTATGCTTTTCCTCTAGATGTTTTACCAGGCAGCTCTTGCAAAATGTATGTAGGCACTCGGTCACGGTAGTTGCATCTATCAAATAGCCTCGACATATTTTACATGTTATATGGCTGTTTAACGTTTTGAGCTTGATCCTTCTCTCCATGGCACCAGTGAGCACCATTTATTTGCCTATTTTTTATGCACCTGCGACAAAATCAAACAAAAAAAAGGGAAAAAAAAAATCGTATAAATTCTCGATTGACTTTGAGTCAATCGAGAATCGTCAGCAGTTTCCTATCGAGACATTCAACTGTGAGGACCGAGAGATTCATGCAGGAAATGGAATGTAACATATTTTCCTATACGCTGGGAGACAAAAATTTATCGTACCAAAATTATATCGATCAGTTTATATTATTTTTAATGAATGAGCTAAATTTTCCGTGCAAAAACAAGTCTGAAATAGGAATTTATTTTAGCAAGAGAATACTTAAGTGAGTGGCTTGTCAAATTCTAACCTTTAATTTTTAGACAGCGAGTAGATGAGGTCACTTTCACTGGCCGCACCCATTTCGATGTAACGAAACAAAACTCTCTGCTGTCAACATCATTTTTTATAATTTTCTCACAGGCCTCTTGTGTCTATTTGTTTACAAAACTACGTTTCTCTACAATAATAAAAACCTTTTTAAAAACAACTTATTGTAAATGTGGCTGATGACAACAAAACTGTTTGACTCGTTGCGCCATCGGTGGTGAATTTATCAACTACACAGGGATTCTCTCTCCTCCCCCATGCCCTAATCGCAAGCAGCGCCGCAAGCGTCGAAACTTTCAATCTCATTTTACCCATCGTGCATCATTACAAATTTAAAAAATAAATAATTAGATCAACCGATACATTAGACGAAATGGAAAGATTTCCATATTTATTTTTGGCACACGATAAAGAGATCCAAATTAAATTTCTTAATTGATCCAATTTTTGAGAGCCTCTGATTCGATCTTTCTTAATTTTTATGCATCGATCCTTTGCGAATAAAAAATAATCGTTAATATGATAAAACAAATAAAAAATTTTATCTTCCTTTATTGGATGACTTTTGGCTAGTCTTTGTGAATGCAGAAAAAGTAAGAGAACATAAAATGCAGGTGGCAATTTAAGCATTTTTTCATTGCGCGTTTTAATTTGTTCATTTAATTACACACGATTTAATTATAAGTTGTGGTAAATTTTAATTTTGACCAGACTGGAGCGTAATAAAAAGGGTTCGAGGATGTTAAATTGCTTGATACTATAAATTATTTTACATTTTTTCTACTTCGCATTTGTTCGTCTTATTTTTTTTTTTGCAATTTAAAATTTTGTACTCAGGAATATTTTTTTTCTTCTATAAATTTTTTTTCTTCGCAATTGTGATAGAACAAAGTACAAAGGTTTGGATGGAAAGATGGTGAGAAAACATTCGACAATTGTCAGTTCTCAATCAATTTTAGGATTGACAAACGACACGATTTTTTACACATTCGTTTTATTAAATTTTTCGGATTGCAACTTTTACACAGAATCTATAAGTGTAAAAAAATTTCTCAGGGTACATTTTTGTAGTATATGTAAATGCTGAGTTGCTTACTAGCCAAGTTATGACGGTGGGGGGGGGGCATTTACTTTTCGGATATATATATATATATATAACAAATAGTCTTTAAATAATAAACAAAATCCTCTCTCGTTATATACAACTTTTCGTACTTTGCAACACATTAAACATATTTATCTTCAGCTATTCTCGGATGAAAAATTACGCTTTTTACAAACAATTTGCCATCATCGTTTTTTTTTTTTTTTTTTTCTTCTTTTCTTTTCTACATTTTCTACATGTTATAGATATAACTTGTAAACGAGTATATTTCGCTTATACTTTTAGTTATGGCATGGGATACCCGCCATGACAGTTTTTCTAACGACGTACGTAAACAAAAAAAATTAAAAAAAAAAGAAAAAGAGGTATTCGATACAAACTTTGAACGATTGTCTCATCTCTACAGAGAATAAATATTAAATCTAATACTAAAATTAAACAATCTCTCGATCCGCTCGCGCAAAAAAAAAAAAAAAGAAAAATAGTCTATACACATTTTCATTTGTTTTTCTCAAATACATGACCTTGAATGGTGTCATTTTGGGCAATTTTTATAATACGATTTATCATTAAGGCCACACTTTCGCCCGGACATTAATCGTTAAAAATTTCTCGTTCTCTCAGAATTCGCCGTTAAATTTCAATTTTTCATAGAGAATTATCATTACACGTAATTTCCACGTAAAAATATTAATATTGCTATCGATATTTTTGTCATCGATATATCTCTATCATAAAAAAATCGAAGATGATAATTAAAACGGTGAAAATTGTATAAATTGACTAGTTAAAGAGACACAAAATTATGCGATCCTCTTCAGTATTCAGAGTATTAAAAAAAAAAAAATGTGTGTGTGCCACATGCAATAAACGTGCATACTCTTAGAAAGTATCTCATCAATACGATTTTTTTTTTGTTTTTTTGAAATTTTTTTTCTCGTTGCATTTCTCTTATTATTTTTTAAGTTTTCGGCTTTCGTATCGTCATGGAATTTATCGTTCTAAAGTAACACAGTGTTTAGGCACTCGTTAATGGCACAATGGACAATTTACCGTTATAAAATAACGATTTGGCCATAATGAAATGTTTATTTCTCGATAATATTAATATCGGATCATTCACGATACGATATTTCTTTGCTCCATTTTTGTTGCTCACTTGTCTCGTTCTTCTCTCTGGTTCCATTAAATCCTACAAAATAGGTGGTACTGGTTTTTTTTTTTTTTCTTTTTCTTCAATACTGATTCATTTTATATATTTGGCGTGATCGTCACATATCAGTCGTATATTTAGTATATTCACTGGTGTTTCACCCACTTTATCTTGAGTCAAACGATCGATTCGACTTGAAAGTCGAAAAAAAAAAAGAACAAAAAAAAAAAAATTCTCACAGCATCAAAGAGTCCAGAATATTTTCTTTTATATTTTACATCGTTGCTCGATATTTCGCTGCTTTTACGTATTATCTCTTAGTCTCTGGTGCTGCCATTTTCACAATAGGTATGGAAATTTTTCCTCCCCCTCGTCATCGTCATCGTCAGCATCGCTGGATTCTTGACTCGATGGAGGAGTGTCCAATTGTGGCAATCCCAGATCCAAATATTCCTGAAAAATAATAAATTAACTCGTTTAAAATTTACACTCACTTCCCCCCTCCCCTTCTCATTTAGAATTTCGATATATTTTTCAATTATTTTGTCTTCTTTTTTTTTTTTTACCTCGTTCGCTGTTATCGTTAGTATCCTATCGAGATCCTCGACAAGTTCGCCAAACATGGGTCTCTCGTTGGGCTGATAACTCCAACAATCTCGCATCAGCATGTAACTGGAAAAAAAAAAACATATTTGTTTCACGTCCATCATTGTATCTCATTTATTTGGAGATATTATTATTATTATTATAATTATTTTTACTCACATCTCGATGGAACAGCATGGTGGCTTTTCCATTCTGTGTCCAGTTCTTAAAAGTTGAAATAATTTTTCTACCGATGGTACGGACGGATATGGTGTACCACCCAGGGTCATGATTTCCCACAACAGAATTCCGTACGACCATCTGAAATAAAACATTGAATTAGATATTTTTTTGTTCGTTCATAGATCGTTTTATTTATAAAAGGAAAAAAAAAAAAAAAAAAGAAAGAATGAGATAAATATTGATAATTTGATGGAGGAAAAAAAAAGTAAAAAATTCTTACACGTCGGACTGAGTGGTGTAAACACGATGGAAAAGGGCCTCAGGTGCCATCCATTTGACTGGCAATCTGCCATCTGTAGTTTTTCTGTAGTAGTCATGACAGTGAATGTCTCGTGCGAGGCCAAAATCAGCAATTTTTAGGACATATTCGTCACTGACCAAAACATTTCTGGCAGCCAAATCTCTGTGTATGCATCGTCTACTTGCTAAATATTCCATTCCACGAGCAACCTGATAAGCAAACGAGACGAGATCCTTTTGCGTTAATGTTTTCTTGTCTTTTTCGTCTTGTCCAATAGTAGGCTCGTAGCCCGATGATGGTCTGTGATCTCGTAAAAAGTCACGAAGATTTCCATGGGGTGCAAATTCAACAACGACAAATAATGGTCCACCCTGAGTACAAGCGCCCAAAAGATTTATTATATTGACGTGTTTTCCAATCATTTTCATCATTTCCATTTCCGAGACGAGATCCATCATTTCAGCGTCTGTGTGACCTTCTGCGAAAAATTTAATTTCAATTTAATTTAATCGTTTTATATTTATTAAAAAAAAAATCTTTTTTTGCATTAATTTTATATTTTTAAAATATTTTCTCTTTTCTGAACGGATTATAATTAGTGACTTTTAAGAAGATTTACCTTTGAGCATTTTAACAGCAACGACACATGGAATTCCTGGCTTTCCAGTGTTTGTCTGCGCTCTGACAACTTTGCCAAACGCACCCTCGCCCAGAGTATTTCCCAATGCCAAATTTTCCCTCGATAATTCCCACGCACTGTCCAATGGTAATTCGTACTCGGATATGCAACTTCCACCATTGCTGTCCTCGGTTGTTACCGTTGATTTTTGCTTCTCAATTTTAACGACAGGCATCAATAGTGGCTCTTGAACATTTTGTGCATTAACGAGACTTTGCTTCTCGACAATAACTTTTTTTGTCCATTGTGTCACAACTGCAGCTCGTGCTGTCTCGATTGCCAATAATTTCTTCATTTTTTCACGTTTCAAACGATGCAATATATAAATAACGACAAAAACACCAAGGAAAAAGAAAAAGCACAAGAGAAGAGCCGCCAAGACGAGAAAAATTTGTGGTCGTGCTGTCATTGGAACTCTTGGTGGTTCGATGCCTAAATTCAATGAGAAATAAAAATTAAATAAATTACTCCAATATAATAGAATTTTATTAAAATTGTAAATTCATTTTTTGCTATCATTAATTAATTAATTGATTAAACAAAAAAAACAAAAATACTCACTCTCAATGACAGTGAGGTAAGAAATTAAAAAATTCATTATTCGCCATTATTGATTAATTAATTAATTGATTAAACAATAAAAACAAAAATACTCACTCTCAACGAAAGTGAGATAAAAAATTAAAAAATGACTCCAATATAATAGAATTTTATAAAAATTGTAAATTTATTATTTTCTATTATTGATTAATTAATTAATTAAAAAAAAAAAACAAAAGAAAAAAAAATACTCACTCTCAACGACAGTGAGATATGCACTGCTAAAAGTCTCGCCCAGAGTATTTTGTGCTATACAAGTATACCAGCCTTCTTCCTTCTCAGTAACATTAAACAGCGTCAGAACTTCCGGATTTTCTGCGACTCCAGCCTATAGATAATTTTTTTTTTTCATAAATTTCTCTTTCATCTAATTTTTACGATAATTATAATAAATAAATTGCAATGACAAGCTGAGAGATATAAACGTTTATAACAATATGGAGAGGAGATAAAAGCATGTGGGGTAAAAATGAAAATTAACCAAGTGAGAAAAAGTTCATGCTAAGCGGACGAAGAAACTGCATGCCCACCTCAACCCTTAAGCTTTCCCTCGTTTTGTTGACAGTCTCAAAGGACTTGTGACATCCATGATACCATTCGAGATAACGATGAGCGTCGGATTTTTTTTTTTCATAAATTTCTCTTTCATTTAATTTTTACGATAATTATAATAAATAAATTGCAATGACAAGCTGAGAGATATAAAAGTTTATTATAATATGAAGAGGAGATAAAAGCATGTGGGGTAAAAATGAAAATTAACCAAGTGAGAAAAAGTTCATGCTAAACGGAGGAAGAAACTGCATGCCCACCTCAACCTCGACCCTTAAGCTTTCCCTCGTTTTGTTGACTGTCTCAAAGGACTTGTGACGTCCATGATACCATTCGAGATGACGATGAGCGTCGGAAAGTACCTCGCAGACCATACTAGCGTTGCTCCCAATTAGAACTGTCATGTTGCTTGGTGCTCTTGTCAGGATTGGTCGATGCTGGACGCTCTCTAAATTCAATAAGAAACCCAACCACCAACATTAAGAGATATAGATTTTATCTAATCGACAGACTGAGAGAGAGAGAGAGAGAGAGCGAATAATTTAGCGTGATGTACAATTAAGAACGAAAATCTTCAACAGAAAATAAAAGCAGAAGCGAATAATTGTAACGAGAAATATTCAGCCTTTGACCTTAAAAAATTACATCAGATTTACATTTCCAAAGTCCCGATTTTTTTTTTTATCGATAATATCAATTTCGAACGTGACATCGAGCTCAAGAGAAGATAAAAAAAAATCGAGTCTTGGGGGATGAAAAAAAAAAAAGAATCGTTGACATAGAAATCATCTGGAATGTTTATCCTTGTGTTATCTTAGACGCTAAAAATGCCTATCACCATTGAATTAACATAAAACGAGTACACAGAGAGCAAGAGACACGTAGTTAAGCTTCCACCAGAGGAAAATAAAATTCGTCGTCGTTTTTCCTTTTTTTTTTTTTAGTTACTCGTAGAGAAGTACAGAAGTGCGAAATGAGGATATTTTAAAATAATTAGAACGTCTTATAATCCCGATAGTTTCGTTGTAATCCCACGAGGAACCTCCACCATTTCTCACATGGCCAAAAAAAAAAAAAAAAATGGCCGATGAGCGTGAGAGCTTTTTGTTTTCTACCTGGAGCAAAGTTCCATTTGGCGAACCTTCCTCGTCGTCTGGATAATCGGCCACCCTGACCCATTGTATGTAAGGCTCTAGATCAGAGACTATTGGACATCTGAATGTGACCGTGCTGTTGATCAATGCCGTCACGTTCTTCGGGAAACCCTCGTTGATGTACGGTTTGTGCGGGAAACGCTCTGAACGATCGTTTTTGTTTTTTTGTTTGTTTGTCTTTTAAATATACTTTTTCATAACAATTATCGTCCCTAATCACCCCTTTATCGAAAACTCGAGGCTTTTTTTTTCTGGATTCGTAATAGATAAATGGAGGGGATGATTTTTGTGTTTGTCTTTTAAATAAGCTTTTTCGTAACAATTATCGTCCCTAATCACCCCTTTATCGAAAACTCGAGGCTTTTTTTTTCTGGCTTCGTAATAGATAAATGGAGGGGATGATTTTTTTGTTTGTCTTTTAAATATGCTTTTTTGTAATAATTATCGTCCCTAATCACCCCTTTATCGAAAACTCGAGGCTTTTTTTTTCTGGATTCGTAATAGATAAATGGAGGGGATGATTTTTTTGTTTGTCATTTAATATGCTTTTTCGTAACAATTATCGTCCCTAATCACCCCTTGATGGAAAACTCGAGGCTTTTTTTCCGGATTCGTAATAGATGATTTTTTTGTTTGTCCTTTAATATGATTTTTCGTGACATTTATCGTCCCTCGAGTTTTCCGGATTCGTAATAGATAAATGGAGGGGATGATTTTTTTGTTTGTCATTTAATATGCTTTTTCGTGACAATTATCGTCCCTAATCACCCCTTCATTTAAAATTCAAAGCTTTTTTTCCGGATTCGTAATAGATAAATGGAGGGGATGATTTTTTTGTTTGTCTTTTAAATAAGCTTTTTCGTAACAATTATCGTCCCTAATCACCCCTTTATCGAAAACTCGAGGCTTTTTTTTCTGGGTTCGTAATAGATAAATGGAGGGGATGATTCTTTTGTTTGTCCTTTAATATGATTTTTCGTGACATTTATCGTCCCTCGAGTTTTCCGGATTCGTAATAGATAAATGGAGGGGATGATTTTTTTGTTCATCCTTTAATATGCTTCTTCGTAACAATTATCGTCCCTAATCACCCCTTTATCGAAAACTCGAGGCTTTTTTTTCTGGCTTCGTAATAGATAAACGAAGGGGATAATATCGTATCTAATTTAAGAATAACGAAAAATGGGGAAGAAAAATAATATAATGGAAGATAAACTCACCGATGACGTCGACTTTGAAGGTGTGATTTATGCAAGCATGAATATTGCAAACAATGCAGGTGTAATTTCCACCATCCGTCACAACGAGATCCTCCACTCTGAGTGTCCATTTAGTCATCATTACTGGGCCAACTGCGCGTTTTGGCTCCTCATTATTCTTCAGCCATGTTATGTTTGGTCGTGGATTTCCGCTGCTCGGACATCGAAGACGTAACATATTGCCCGCAGGTTTTACAATCGAGCTGTGCATCTCATCCGTTTTGTTAAACATTGGTGGACTTGCCGGTGCAGTTTTATTATGATCACCCGCGTTTCCATTCTCCCCTTTTTCATTATCCGGATCAATATCGAGATGAAGCGAACGGGTTTCTGGCAAATCTGCGCAAAACAAAAATTTCACATATATTTCCCTCCACTTTACTCTAACTAATAATTGAACAAATAAATCCAATTTATAATTTTCACAAAAAAAAATCCTTACGACGAACAAATAATGAGCTATCGTTATTCAAAAATATTATTTATCAGCTTAGGCATTAATAAAATTAGAGAAATATTAAAATAACACAATGCATGGATTATTTCTCTATAATAATAACAGTATTTAGGAAATTATTAGGAAAATTATCCAATTTATATATCCATGGCTCACTTTGTGATCCAACACTCTACTTTACTCTCAACTAATAATTTAACAAATTAATCCAACTTATGATATTAAAAAAAAAAAAAAATCCTTGCAATAAATAAATGATGAGCTATCGTTATTCAGAAATATTATTTATCAGCTTAGGCATTAATAAAATTAGAGAAATATTAAAATAACACAATGCATGGATTATTTCGCTATAATAATAACAGTATTTAGGAAATTATTAGAAAAATTATCCAATTTATGATTTTCACAAAAAAAAAAAAAAAAATTGCTTACAATAAACAAATGATGAATTATTCAGAGATATTATTTATCAGCCTAGGCGATAATAAAATTAGAGAAATATTAAAATAACACAATGCATGGATTATTTCTCTATAATAATAACAGTATTTACGAAATTATTAGGAAAATTATCCAATTTATATATATATATATATATATCAATGGCTCACTTTGTGATCCAACATCGAGTTCGTTCGTTTCCTCATCGGGTCTTTGAGCACCGAGAATGCTACCCAATTCTCCATTCTCGTTATCGTATCCATCGTTTTGAATTCCTTCGACATAGACCGTAACATTTCTCCATTCTGTCGATCGTTCGGTGTCCAAACGACACGCGTAATTTCCGCTGTCACCGATTTCAACGTATTTAAATTTAAGCGATTGTTTGAGTATTCGTATCCTTGGCGAGGGTTGATCGATTAAATTTTGTCCCTTGTACCAAGTTGTATCGGTATCATAATCGGAGGGACAGCGTAATATGAGTTTTTCACCGGTCGTCACGATCACATCCGGGTTAAAAGAATCTGAAAAAATTAAAAAAAAAATCTAAATTAATATTACGATAGGATTTTTTTGTTTTTTTTTTTTTTTAATTTTCTTAAATATACGAAAATCTCGAATTGATTATAAGAATAAAAAAAAAAATACGAATATTAATTTTAATTATTCATACACGTGTCCCATCATTACGTAATTTACGAATTAGGAGAAATGAACAATTTAGAGGGGAAAAAAAAAAACCATTTGGCAGCTTTTTCCCTTTAACTCTATATCTAAATTCTATTTCGATTATTCCACGAAAGCTTCAAAACTACGATGACTGGTGTACCAAAAGTTTTATACGCTCAAAAAACGTTCGGGTCTCTCGTAATTCGAGCGAGAGAGAGAGAGAGAGAGAGGGATTTCCGTCGTAATAAACAATATTTCGAGCATTTGATGCCAGAATTCAAGTGAAATGTCTATCGACTCGGTTTCTCGTTAAAAATCTTGAGAAGCGTCAGAGATGGCAAAATATAATTTTGGATATTTAAACCGGAAACGTATATGAAATAACTCATTTCAACAATATATATTATAGTTGTGACGTTTTATCGCGCCTCCATAATGACCAACAATTTACCAACTCATCTCTCGACTCTCACCAGCAATAATAATGATCGTGTTTCTCGCTACGCTTCGACGCTCATTTCTGGCCACGTCTCATCTCACTGACGCGACTCTATAATTTGCTCCATCCTAGCTGACCATTAGCACTATCCACAACGTATATATATATATCGGATTATATGGACTTTATTCAAATGAAATAATTTCATATATATATATATATATATAGGCAGAAGCGACATACACAAATATCGTGAAAAATGAAATTATTTAATTTGATGTTCATATAATCCAAAACAAGTGATACAAATCGTGCCAAAAGTTGCATTTATCTCAAAAATTAAATTAAATTTAAAATTTTTATAAATTTTTCTCTTTTTCACCAACGACAAATTTACATTTAACTGCGTGGATGAAATATCGAAAAAAATACAGAATTAATATATATTGCAGTCTCAAATTTAATTCACTGTGGCAAAAGTTCATAAATGTGATCACGTGACTTTTCGCGGTCTCTCATTCATGTTGATCTCACGGGGTAGAAGAGTGAGAGGAATAATATTTTCAGAGATTCACGGTTGTCTCACATCAGTTTGCTTGGATTGTAGCCAGGATGAAATTGCAAGATTCTCTCTCTGTCTCTCTCGCTCATCCCTTTCTGCCTCAACTTGGCGCGATTCTTCCCTGTTTTGCTCGACGCAATTCCTCGCCCTCATTCTCTTTCTGGTTGCCGCTCTTGGCATGTCCCCCCCCCCCTCCCGTTTCGCCATTAGTTCCTCCGACTGCTCTTCTTTTGCCGCAGTCTCCCTCTTACTTATACATATATAAACTTGTATATACATATATATATACATATATATATACATATATATACATACATATACATATATATACACATATATATACACATATATATATACATATATATACATATATATACATATATATACATATATATACATATATATACATATATATACTTATATATACATATATATATACTTATATATACATATATATATACATATATATACATATATATATGTATATATATACTTTTATATATATATATAATTTCTTGCCCCTCTTCCCTCCACACAGTCACATATCAGCATCAGAGAGCAGAGAGTCATCTCTCGGTCTCGTCTTGGTCGTCGTCGTGGCTTTCCTTCCTGTCCCCAGAATGCACAACCCCGCTAATTATAGATCCCGCCGTCTATAGTGTAGCAATCCCGTCTGTGTCTTGTGAAGCTGCTGCTGCTGCTGCTGCTGCTGCTGCTGCTATTGCTATTGGTCTGTGGATCTCGCATTCAGCAAAACACGGATGACAAATGTTCGGCATCGAGACGCAGACGGTTCCTTCGCAGGCAACAGTACAGAGAGCATAAAATTCTCAAAATTTTATTATTTTTCAACGAGATCATTCGATTGGAAAGTGTGACGTTTCGAATTGATGGGATTGAGGCAGAACTGAAATTTCTGCTATGAGGCCCAATTGAAGTCCCTTCGATGAGGCCCAACCAAAGTCCCTTCGATGAGGCCCAACCAAAGTCCCTTCGCAGGCAACAATACAGAGAGCATAAAATTCTCAAAATTTTATTATTTTTCAACGAGATCATTCGATTGGAAAGTGTGACGTTTCGAATTGATGGGATTGAGGCAGAACCGAAATTTCTGCTATGAGGCCCAATCAAAGTCCCTTCGGTGAGGCCCAACCAAAGTCCCTTCGATGAGGCCCAACCAAAGTCCCTTCGCAGGCAACAATACAGAGAGCATAAAATTCTCAAAATTTTATTATTTTTCAACGAGATCATTCGATTGGAAAGTGTGACGTTTCGAATTGATGGGATTGAGGCAGAACCGAAATTCCTGCTATGAGGCCCAATTGAAGTCCCTTCGATGAGGCCCAACCAAAGTCCCTTCGATGAGGCCCAACCAAAGTCCCTTCGCAGGCAACAATACAGAGAGCATAAAATTCTCAAAATTTTATTATTTTTCAACGAGATCATTCGATTGGAAAGTGTGACGTTTCGAATTGATGGGATTGAGGCAGAACCGAAATTTCTGCTATGAGGCCCAATTAAAGTCCCTTCGGTGAGGCCCAACCAAAGTCCCTTCGATGAGGCCCAACCAAAGTCACTTCGATGAGGCCCAAACCCAAAATCCCTTCGATGAGGCCCAACCAAAGTCCCTGCGATAAGGCCCAGCCAAGGGCCCTGCGATGAGGCCCTTCCGGACATCGACAGACTCAGAGATTGGCTGTGTGAGGCTGCAAAATTCTCTATATGCGCCCATTCCCTCTTTAATTTATCTTCATTCCAAAATGAAGTCACTTCCGTTTTCCTCTTCTGTATATCGGTATATCGCGGTTCCCACTTGAAGATCCCATGTGCGGATCGAGAGCAGGACGCAAGCAGCGCCTGATTCATTATTTGTTTAATTTAGCGAGTGCGCACAGAGTGCAATGATGTTCGATCTGTACTTTCTCTCTCTCCTCCTCTGCCCTCTCTCTCTGCCCTCTCTCTGCCCCTCTCTCTGCCCTCTTTCTCTGCCCTCTTTCTCTGCCCTCTCTTCTCTGCCTCTCTCTCTCTCTCTCTCTCTCTCTCTCTCTCTCTCTCTCTCTCTCTCTCTCTCTCTCTCTCTCTCTCTCTCTCTCTCCTCTCTCTCTCTCTCCTCTCTCTCTCTCTCTCTCCCTCTCTCTCTCTCTCCCC
>OY769908.1:17126548-17177665 GCA_963669185.1 Dyspetes luteomarginatus | reverse complement strand
TATATAAATATATATTACTTGGGCTTATGCGTGAGAAAGATTTCCGGCGGTCAGCAGACGAGAGAGAGAGAGAGAGAGAGAGAGAGAGAGAGAGAGAGAGAGAGAGAGAGAGAGATGAGTATTAGGTGAAGAGTAGAGGAACATTTTCATGGTAATATCTCGATTTGCAGCCTGGTAATGGACCTTATTAAGGTATCTCGGTAAATCGAACGTTGGATAGATGCAAATGTACGCATATATATATATATATATATATACTTATACACATATATATATATATATATACATATATATACATACATATGTATAATAATAGAGAAGGGTGTAATAACACACAGGGGGCTTGAGGCTTGAGGGCATACATTCGAAGTAATGGGACGAGATATGTAGCATTGAGTGTCCGGCAACAAGTACCTCTCTCGTACAACTGTAAGGTGAAACTTTTCGATCCAAACGTGCAAACAAATTATGTATTTTCTGATTTTTCTGGTCATTACATATCTATATAGTATATATATATAGGAGATGAGGAAAAAATGGGCAGCAAGACTAAAAATTCTAATTTTCTCGAAATTTATTACGAGACGAAAAAAATTTCACCAATTTCCTCCTTCTTGTCTCGTTTAAAGAACCTCGAAATATTGTGAAAAGTCGTTTTGATTAATGATGAGATTTTTTTTTGAGCCGAAGTGTCCGTTTTGTCCCCCATTTCCTCTATTATAGAGACGCACTCTGGAACGTTTATATTTTTCTAGGCTAATTTAACAATAACCATAACGAGTTATACGAGATTAAACGAGAGCTGAAATTTATCTCTGATGGTCCAGCAACGAGTGTGTAACATTTGTACGCATTTATAGACTATATATATATATATATATATATATATATATATATATATATATATATATATATATATATATAATATATATATATATACATATTTAACTATATATATATGATATATATAATAATAATAATTTAGTACCTTAACATATATATATATGTGTGTTAAGGTACTAAATTATTCTGAGCTATAGTTAGCTATGTGGGGTCGCTGCACCACTCCGCAGGATCATTATATAGAGCCTGCGCAATGATGATTAACGAATCGTTCGTATCATTATGCCATTGTAAATGCGTTGGGATAGAATACTTGACACACTTATATATACCTCCATTGCTGGACCATTTTATAAAGCCGCCTTGATAGCTTATTAAAATATTTTTATCTCATGTGCGTGAATAACTCTCCTCATTTTGCTTTCGTCCTACTCGTCCACACACTGCAGCCTACGTCTAATTTTCAAGAGATCGTACGTCCACTTCGCGTACGAGTGCAAATATATATATATATATATATATATATATATATATATATAAGCACAACGATAATTCACAACGTGCGTGTCACCCTCATCTCGTTGATTTGTGGTCCGACGACGAAGGTACCGGGAGAGAGAGAGAGAGAGAGAGAGAGAGAGAGAGAGAGAGAGAGAGAGAGAGAGAGAGAGAGAGAGAGAGAGAATGCTCTCGGCACGTCCAATGGCAAAGAAGTTTACTCTGAAAATTCAAATAATTTGCGCCACGAGAGAAATGCACAATTGACATGATGAATAAATTGTAACGTTAAGAATAATTTTCATGTATATTCCATTTTCAAATTATTTACAAAATCATAATGCGGAATTTAGTTTACACATACATAGCGAGGATACTTTATGCAAGATGGAATACATAACATGTTGGAATGCTGAACACGATAGGTGAATTAAGCGTTTGGAGGTCGTGATAATTAGGCAATTAATAAACGATTCTCTATGAGAGACATAAAATAAAATTGAGAGCTGATGGAGAGGGAGATAAAAAAAATTATATTTGTGGGTGGGCCAATATATAAATGACGAATGCATACAGTTTTGGGGGAAAGTGATGAGGGTGGTCCCATCTGTCCTTTTTAGTACTTGAATATAAACCCATAAAGAGCCAGAGAAATAAAAAATGCATTACATGCGGTAACACACGCAGCTGATGCGTGCTGAATACTTAAAAGACGAGTCATTGATGGCCAAAAATTGTCCTTTGTACGTATAAATTCACTTTTCTCCGTCTCTATCTGAGAGAATTAAAAAAAAAAAATTGTGTCACGTATTTTACATGCACAGAGAAAACTCGAAAGGGAAAATCTTTTGTCTTTTGAGATTGGAATTATTTTTTCTCCCGACTCAAGGGGTGGCCTTTGTGTGGTTTGGGCCGGACAATAAGTCGATTTATCTCTACTCAGAATTATTCTGCCTGTCACTTTTTAACCAAAAGTCTCTGTTTTCCTTCTATTCTAATATTATTCGAGACATTCGCACGTCGAATGAATCGAACGTTCGGGCTTCTCGGCTGGCTCTTCAAGTCAACTAATTGTATTCGTGTAACGACCTTGACTTTACGATAATGAATTTGAGAGAGAGAGAGAGAGAGAGAGAGAGAAATAGAGAACGATAAAGTGACAACGAGAATTTTCTCGCAAAAGACATTTTTACGATGAGAGTCCTTCGATTCCAAAAATATAATCATAATTTGAATCACTATTGCATGGAATACAAATATCATTATAAAAATTATAAAAATATTATAATTATTAAAATTTATTTCAATAAAATAATTTTTTTTATGCCAAAGAAATTTTGCGTCAACGAAATCAAATGAATAAACGAAAAAAAAAATTGTGCAATGCAAAAAGCTGTTTATGTCTCTTAGTCGAGAGTGTCAAGCTCTCTAAACGAGCTGGCGAGAGTCAGTCGAGTGTGTGTTGCACTGTCGAGAATTGACGAGAGTGGGGGGGGGAAGAGGAATAAGTACGTGTCCGTTAAAGCTTCCTGCAATAACTATACTACATATATAGGCGATTGGCCGATTGCCCATTCGTATGACAATCGTCGAGACGCGATATCCTTTTATCATTCGTGCACAAAGTGGAAATCAGCATTATCGTGACTGCTTGTTGAACCATCAGCTTTGCTTTACGGCAAACGTTTGATTTTATAAGTATATATACATATATATATACATATATATATACATATATATTTATATATATATAAATATATATATATATATATATATATATATATATATATATATATCTGAAATCAACGCCACAAATTTCCACGATCCATAATTTTATTTTTGAAACCATTTTTTTTCTTTCCCATATCAATTTTTAATGGCAATGAAACGAGCATGGGATCGAACTCACGAATGAAGAGGGTGTTGCGAATAATTGATTAAGCGGCATTTTCGATTCGGCAATCGAAAGTTTATACAAGGTAAAAAAAAAAAAAAAAAAAAAAAAAAAAAAAAAAAAAAAAAAAAGAGAAGATGTGCGGCTCGTTGTATCCGCTCAGGCTGTCGCTCATTTCTCTCCTCGCATTTACGTTTAGTGCATATTAATTTAAAAGTATAGATAAACTCGAGTGTTGGCTCCTGAATAGAGAGAAAAGGGGGGGGGGGGAGGGAGAGAGAGAGAGAGAAGAGTGAGAAGGGGGTCAGAGTTTGGTCAAAAAAATTAAAAACGTAAAACGTTCTAGAGGCAAATTTTTTAGGTACGTCATTGACAAGTGTCTCGAGTCAATTTCACGATTGAAGAATAAATTCTCAAGTTATAATGCAACTGAGGCAGCTCGAAAATATTAAAATTCAGTCAAACACACAGCTTGAATTTATAATTAAATATATATAGTAATTTTCAAACCGAGATAGCCTAAGATGGGGTAGAAAAAAGGTCCCTTGTAAATTCGGTACAAGTCTCGTCGGTTTCGTGTTATATGCATAAGGACGGAGAACGAAATGTCAATTTTTCGTGAGGGACGCGTGCCTATTGTCCAGTGACGAAAAAAATAAATAACGTAAAATCGTATAGAAGAGAGAGAGAGAGAGAGAGAGAGAGAGACGAGGAGGATAATGGCGAGGATACATCAATTTCCAATGAGAATTAACACGTCAGAATGCCAGAGAAAGACGAGAAGAAATATCCAATTGAATGAAAATAATTTTGGCACAGTCGACAAAAGGCCAAACAATTTTTTATTATTTTTATTTTCACTGAACGTTGAGAAAAATTAGGCGATGCTTGTTCATAATAACGGTCAATTCAAGCTTTTCTATATATATATATATATATATATTCAGCACGCTGGACTTTAAGGAGAGAATATAAAATAACGTGAGAACCGGGACAAGCCCTGTGGATGAGTTAAACTTTTTTTTTTTTTCGTCGAGTCCAGGAATCCTCAATGGCGACCCAAAAACTGGAAATAAAGAGACAATTCCCCAGCTCGCACACACACAACGTCAAAAAGGATCCTCTGGATCTATTCACCATCTGGACCCGAAAACGCAACTCGCTCATGAGAGCGAGTGAATTTATTTTTCAATCGTGAACGATCATTCAGTGTGAAAGAATGATTTTTCACAATGAATGATCTCGTTCACGATTGAAGAATAAATTCTCAAGTTATAATGCACCTGAGGCAGCTCGAAAATATGAAAATTCAGTCAAACACACAGCTTGAATTTATAATTAAATATATATAGTAATTTTCAAAGGGAGATAGACTAAGATGGGGTAGAAAAAAAGGTCCCTTGTAAATTCGGTACAAGTCTCGTCGGTTTCGTATTATATTCATAAGAACGGAGAACGAAATTTTTCGTGAGGGACGCGTGCCTATTGTCCAGTGACGAAAAAAAGAAAAAACGTAAAATCGTATAGAAGAGAGAGAGAGAGAGAGAGAGAGAGACGAAGAGGATGATGGCGAGGATACATCCGTTGTTGCTTTGCAGTTGCTTATCCGGAATCTAAAGTAGTATCTACCCTCTAGCGCGGGCGGGCTCGAAAGAAAAGGGAGAGAAGAGATATTTTTTGTCTTTCACTCATTCACTTTTTCACTCACTCATTCACGTATTCACTCACTCACTTACTCACTCACTCACTCACTCACTCACTCACTCACTCACTCACTCACTCACCCACTCACTCACTCACTCACTCACTCACTCACCCACTCACTCACTCACTCACTCACTCACTCACTCACTCACCCACTCACTCACTCACTCACTCACTCACTCACTCATTCACTCACTCACTCACTCACTCACTCACTCACTCACTCACTCACTCACTCACTCACTCACTCACTCACTCACTCACTCACTCACTCACTCACTCACTCACTCACTCACTCACTCACTCATTCACTCACTCACTCACTCACTCACTCACTCACTCATTCACTCACTCACTCACTCACTCACTCACTCACTCACTCACTCACTCACTCACTCATTCACTCACTCACTAATTCACTCACTCACTCATTCACTCACTCACTCACTCACTCACTCACTCACTCACTCACTCACTCACTCATTCACTCACTCACTCACTTATTCACTCACTCATTCACGTATTCACTCACTCACTCACTCACTCACTCACTCACTCACTCACTCACTCACTCACTCACTCACTCTCACTCACTCACTCACTCACTTCGCGCCATGCACCTTCAACCGATTTTCAAAGGGTCCTACTGCGTCTATCTCGATTTATCCTTCGTCTCGCAGCCCTTTCCACGAAATCGACACCAAAAATTTCCATCTCATATATCTCGAAATCCGCGCACGCTCTCAACTTCCTTCGTTGCATCGATCAATAATGCACATTAGAGTTGTTTGTTGGGCGAACGAGATTTATATATATATATATATATATATATATATATATATGAATTTATCGAACAAACGGCCTCGAAATAACCTTGAGGGACTTATGGCGTGGGCATGCATTGAATCCAAAGAGAAATTTTTACGAATCGCGTCAACACGTTTGACTGCTGATGAGTTTCATCACTGCCATTTTAATAAATAAATAAAAATAATAAAATCATTAACGTATTTTTATTCTTCAGTAAAAATTTAGTCATTGGAAAATTTCTGAGCTATTGGAAAAATAAAAAAAAGATAGATGGAGTTTACTTTGATTGAAGTGTGTGGATTATTGTATTGCGAGTGAGTGAAGATGAGGCAGCTTTGAAAATCGAGAAGATCAGAGGGTCTCGAGCAGATTACAGCATACACAAAAAAATTTCAAAGGGTTCATCGTCTCTCTCGCTTTTTCTATCTGTGATTTTCTTCTTTTTTCTCATTCACGACACTGCGGTACGCAATTCTTCATTTTTTTCGATTTCTAATAGAATCAAAGCAACTTTATACACCCGTTCGTGTCGAGTCAGTCTCTTCATTGAAAATGCTTTTTACCAAGTACTCGAGATTTCATTGAATTTGAGATCTTTCGGCTTAGAAAACATCTGCGCGTCTTCGGTAATACCGGTAGGATCACTATATATATATATATATAGTGATCCTACCGGTATATATATATTTGTGTAGAGTATGAAGGTTTTTCGTGTATAGTTGACGAAACGAGATCATTCAGTGTGAAAGAATGAGAGCGAGTTGCGTTTTCGGGTCCAGATGGTGAATAGATCCAGAGGATCCTTTTTGGCGTTGTGTGTGTGCGAGCTGGGGAATTGTCTCTTTATTCCCAGTTTTTGGGTAGCCATTGAGGATTCCTGGACTCGACGAAAAAAAAAAAAAGTTTAACTCATCCAAAGGGCTTGTCCCGGTTCTCACGTTATTTTATATTCTCTCCTTAAAGTCCAGCGTGCTGAATATATATATATAGAAAAGCTTGAATTGACCGTTATTATGAACAAGCATCGCCTAATTTTTCTCAACGTTCAGTGAAAATAAAAATAATAAAAAATTGTTTGGCCTTTTGTCGACTGTGCCAAAATTATTTTCATTCAATTGGATATTTCTTCTCGTCTTTCTCTGGCATTCTGTCGTGTTAATTCTCATTGGAAATTGATATTGAGAGCTTTAAACAAATAAAATTCGTTTTAACGCGTTCACACTGAAATTTATAAATTTATAAATATAAATATAAATATAAATATAAATATAAATATAAATATAAATATAAATATAAATATAAATATAAATATAAATATAAATATAAATATAAATATAAATATAAATATAAATATAAATATAAATATAAATATAAATATAAATATAAATATAAATATAAAATAAATATAAAAAAATATATATATCTCTTCCGGCCCACCAGAGGCTGCTCCGAGATTGCCGCCTTTGAACTTTTGAAAAATCCCCTCGTAATACGAGTCTAACAATCATGGATCTATGTAATCCACATGCGGAACGCAGTATTAGACGTTTCCTCGCGATAATGGACACAAAACATTCGATCTTACATGGATCCTTGGCCTTATAAGTATATGTACGCGAGTATACGTACCTAACATATATAGACGCGTATTTTATTGCGTTTACTATCCTGATTGGTGTTGAGCACCGAGTAACGTGATGTTTTCTATTACAAGCGAGGACCCCCCCCCCCCCCCCCCTCCTCCCCGCCACACCCCCCACCGCCCACCCCGCCCCGCCTAACCGGCCCCACGTCACCCTTCCTCCTTCCTTGTCTTCCTTGGCTCTATGTACAGGTATGTACACTGATGGGCAGGTGCATATGGATTCACGTGGCCTTCGCAAAAAGGGCACCATCCGTGACGGCGTAATTGCGTGCGCGCGAGCTGCGCAATCAACAACCCTTCTTGCACACACGACCGCGCGTTACACTTTTTCCCTCGACTTTTCTATATATATATATGAGCTACACTTGGCGCGCTCCACCTGCTTTGAATTTACAACCGCATCTCATTTAATGCCTCCCGCGAACGTAATAAATGAAAAAAAAAAAAAAAAGTGAATCCTTTTTTCTATGAAAAATATACAAAAGAATGAGAAGTGGAAGAAAGGAAATAAATTTTATAGAAACGGAAACGGATTTTCTTATGAACGTTTCCGTTTTATTGAATTTATATATATATATATATATATATATATACATATATATGTGCTGGCTGTCAGCTTCTTTCGCCCCGTTTGTACCCAAAGTCACAAACCATGCAGCCACAGTTATTATTAACTCTTTTGCATTGAATTATATATATTTTCCTTTGAAGAAGACCGTGAGGGGGGCCACACGTTATGGCGAAGAAATTTCTCTGGAGCAGAGCCTGAGAAGAACAGACTAAACAGCGATTCCAGGTACTGGCGCTGACGACGACGACGACGACGACGACGACGACGATGACGACGATAACGACGCAATGACGACGTGCACAGTCGTATATATGAGGGAATAGAGGACGAATGTTATAGGACATTCATCCACCAAGAGGAGACGAACGAGACCCTCTGTCAAAATAATGCGATATAACTGCAAAGAAAAAGCTCCCACATAGTATTTTCTCGGGGGGCTGTTCTTCTCTGTCGTTATATATATATATATACATATATTTGCGCGGATGTTTTATCAAATTTTTACGTCTCTCTCTCTATATATGCCCAAACGTATTAGCTCTCTGTCATTATATATATATATATATATATTTGCGGGGCTGTTTTATCATATTTTTACGTCTCTCTCTCTATATACGCCAAAACGTATTAGCTCTCTGTCGTTATATATATTCGCGCGGCTGTTTTATTATATTTTTACGTCTCTCTATACGCCCAAACGTATTAGCTTCATTATATCGAATTTGTATATAAAGAATACATAAAATAAAAAATAAATAAATGAATTAATGAGAAATTTTATCATATTTATTGAATTCTAAATTAATTTATCACGACAAAATAATAACGTATCCGCGCGGTATATTCACATTTAGGTAAATCTCATTATTATTTGAAAAAAATAATAATAATTATTATATATACTCGAAAAATAGTCGTTTAGCTTTATAATATAACCTTCGGCTATAATACTAGCGCGGCTGTTTTATCATATTTTTACGTCTCTCTATACGTCCAAACGTATAATCTTCATTATATCGAATATGTATATAAAGAATACATAAAATAAAAAATAAATAAATGAATTAATGAGAATATTATATATATATATATGTATACATATGAAATTTTATCATATTTATTGAATTATAAATTAATTTATTAGAACAAAATTATTTGAAAAAAAATAATAATAATAATAATTATATATACTCGAAAAATAGTCGTTTAGCTTTATAATATACCCTTCGGCTATAATACTGGCATATGCGACGCGCCGATAACGAGACTGAAATTGCCTCGTCAAGTTTTCGAACGACTAAAATGGGTACGCAGGTGATGGAGCGTTAAACGACTTCCGTCAAAAATTCCAACGAAGAGGCAAAATACGAGAGTGGATGAGAATCAGTGACGCGAGAGACCAGGTTTGTTGAAAAATTTCTTTCTCACACACATATATATATATATATATATAAGGATTGAGACTTTTCACGAGGGTGTGCTGATGGTATAATTATTCGGGTCTCATCATCTCGGTCCAGATGGAGTTTAACGCACAAACGATACAAAATACCTCGGGAAAATTAGGAGATTCGAGAATCTTAAAATGTAAATTCTCATGGCTCCCCCCTTCCTCCAAGTTGATATATATATATATCTCGTCTGTTGAAGCTATTTTTCAATTTGCTTACTGATGCCCTGTATATATATATATATATATACATATATATATACATACAAGTGCGTTATACCGAACTCGGAGGCTTCGAGAATCGTCATTAAGGATGGAAGGAAGCGTTGACCGGAAGCCACGCACGAAGATGTGACGGTTCGACGCCGCTATTTTTTTCCTGCTTCTCCGCTCTTTCCCACCAGCCATAGATCGCTTTACACTGGGTAGGAGCTTGTGCTGTATGCTACGTATTAAAAAAAATATATATATATATATATAATATGCGTGTGTGTGTGCGAACGAGGCACGAAGCACGAGAGCGCGATGTCGGTGGCTCTGGTACGATTACCTATCCAATCCACCTCGCGAGACACTCGTCTACTGCCTGCTTGATACTCCGCCACGTAGTTATCCTTACACACGCGGATATACGATAGAACATCTCTCGGCGCCGACAGGCATTGCCTGTAGCCGCCTGACGCGGCTACAGGCAGTCGGAGTCTCGACACCGGGAGAAAAGAGGATGATGAGTGGATAAATCTTATGTAAAACCGCAGGAGTTGAGCCAGGAAGAGAGCACGAAGACGGAAGGAACAAAAAAAATACTAAAAGAAACGGGATGAATTTTTTATGAATCCTGTACGTGAGACAAACATGGGCTGGATCTCCATCGATGTAACAGCCAGGAAAAAAAAAGGATTTAACTTTTATTGAGAAAATTCTATATATGTATGTGGTTGAGTGAATAAATTGATTGAAAATAAATCAAATTAATTTTTGTTCTCAATGACGTTTTAGTCACTTTTGTAAACAGTTTAATGGGAAATTTTCAGGTTTTCAACCCCCCTGGGATTTTGGGGGTAGCACCGAAGAGAGGTGTGACCGTCGTGACCTTTATAAAGCCAAATCGGAAGTGTTCAAAAACACATTAGGTGGATGCTAGAATGATTTTTAGTCACTGTGGAACAGTCCTTGGCATTTCTTGAATTTTCTACAGCCAACTGTTGGGCGAGAAGCTGTTGAATCCTGTACGAGTGAATAAATTGATTGAAAATAAATCAAATCAATTTTTGTTCTCGATGACGTTTTAGTCACTTTTGTAAACAGTTTACTGGGAAATTTTCAGGTTTTCAACCCCCCTGGGATTTTGGGGGTGGCTCCGAAGAGAGGTGTGACCGTCGTGACCTTTACAAAGCCAAATCGGAAGTGTTCAAAAACTCATTAGGTGGATGCTAGAATGATTTTTAGTCACTGTGGAACAGTCCTTGGCGTTTCTTGGATTTTCTACAGCCAACTGTTGGGCGAGAATGATTTTTAGTCACTGTGGAACAGTCCTTGGCATTTCTTGGATTTTCTACAGCCAACTGTTGGGCGAGAAGCTGTTGAATCCTGTACGAGTGAATAAATTGATTGAAAATAAATCAAATCAATTTTTGTTCTCGATGACGTTTTAGTCACTTTTGTAAACAGTTTACTGGGAAATTTTCAGGTTTTCAACCCCCCTGGAATTTTGGGGGTGGCTCCGAAGAGAGGTGTGACCGTCGTGACCTTTATAAAGCCAAATCGGAAGTGTTCAAAAACACATTAGGTGGATGCTAGAATGATTTTTAGTCACTGTGGAACAGTCCTTGGCGTTTCTTGGATTTTCTACAGCCAACTGTTGAGCGAGAAGCTGTTTTTAGCAGCAGATGCAGCGTCGCACACCAGGCCGGAAGATCGTCTCTAATTTCGTAGTTTTTTTTCTTCTTTTTCATCGACTGGGTCGAGAGAGAGAGCACGAAAAAAGTGGGAAATTTTTTTCAAATATACATATATATAATTGAAAAAAATCTTTCATTTTCGTTTCCTCAAATATATTTTGTGCCGAAAAATATTATCATATATATATATATATATATATATATATATATATATACACACATGTATACAATTAGCCTTCCCGTTGTTTCCATATTTCATACCTACTTTTTGTTCGTAGCTTCCGGGGTTTATTATTTTTTCGGATTACTATATGTAGCTTCGACAGTATGAGAAAACTCTGAAATGGCGACGACAGTTCTTGATCCTGCCGGGAAAATACTGTCACAACAAGCCATAACGAATTTCTGTCCGCACCGCAGGATATACTTATCTGGCCTTTGACCTTGGTACACTATACACGTATAAAGGGAACATAACTTATTTAAACAGGAAGGACACTTGCCGAGAGGGGTTAGATCTTTTGCATATATGTATATAAAAAGCGAGAAAACACCGGAAGATCCTTTGCGAACGTGTGACCATCGGTTGCTGGTAGGATCCAGTTTTACGTTTTTCACGCCTCCCCCCCCCTTTGTCTCTCTCTCTGCCCACCATCGCCCTCCCCCCCCTCCCCCATCACCCTCTCTCTCTCTCTCTCTCTCTCTCTCTCTCTCTCTCTCTCTCTCTCTCTCTCTCTCTCTCTCTCTCTCTCTCTCTCTCTCTCTCTCTCTCTCTCTCTCTCTCTCTCTCTCTCTCTCTCTCTCTCTCTCTCTCTCTCTCTCTCTCTCTCTCTCTCTCCCTCCCTCTCTCTCTCTCTCTCTGAACTAATATAGCTCCTAAATATTCACCAGCGAAAAATTAAACGATCAATGAAATTTTAAGCGTGTAATAAAATTTTACTGTATATATATAGCAGAAGAATTCATGAGGTTTGATAGCGTGTGAACGATTTTGCGTTCGCACTGTGCGATTATGAGAGACGAGAGATGGAAATAATTTTCGTAATTTCATGGCTCGGTAATCCAGCTCGAGCCAATCTAATGAAATCATTATATCGTCCACACGCTCATTTATGTATATATATATATATATATATATATATATATATATATATATAACGACGTACAAAATAGACTGAACGAGCACATCGATTTTACCAGATATTATTACAGTGGGGAGGGGGGGGGGGGGGAGCTCACGATCATCAAATTCAATCATATGAAGTTCTCGTGAAGCCTATCAAATTATTTAGAAAATCTATCAAACTCGCAGTGAGTTTATAATTTAAATGGTTTGATGGGCATCAAACTATTCAAATAATTCTGACTGCGATATGATGATAAAGAGCCTGAGAGCCCTTGGCACGATTATTCCAACGTCATTGATTTCATTGGTTCACTCTGCCATTATATCCTCACATTGCCTGTGACAAATACACGGTGGTTGAGATCATCGTGATGCATTACTATATCAGTATGATATCGCGAGCATAGGTGACCTATTGACCCTTGGCATGCCATTATGCGCAGGGCCTCGAGTGTCATTGCATTATTTCTCAATAAAAAAAAACTTAGTAAATAAAAATTAATAATTCACTACAGTCGTAAATTTTTTTCATATTTCTACAATTTATTATTATTTAATTTTTCCTATTACTATTAATAATAATGTATTTCTTTGTTATTTTTTTATTTATCGAAAAATAGTTTTTAATGATGAATATTCAAATTTTGTGGTCATTGAAACTTTTTTATGGTAGTTTTGGACGTATTTGTTATGTCGATGATAAGAATATTCGTCGTTCATGATAAATTCTCAGGATTTCTTTTTACAGAATAAAAAACACACACACAGAGAGTATGCAGAAGAGATTTAAATAATGCATTTGCCCGATGCATGCAGAAATATCGGAGGACCCCATCTTACATACGTATCCTTAGTTAAAAGTACAACGGTATTTTCTTAACCGTAGCCCTTGCTCTCTCGCGCTCCCTCGATGTCCAAATCCGCAGATCTTTCTCACATACAGCGATGACCCCTCGAACTATCGGTATATATATATATATATATATATACCGATAGTACAGTCCGATATATATACATATATATACCGATAGTACAGTCCGATATATATACATATATATATATATACCGATAGTCCGGTCCGATATATATATACAGACGATTCTATATACACGGGACACGAGCGGCACGTATCCGTTCGAGGATTGCATGTGATAAGTGCTTATGTACCTTTGGCACCGGATTAGAGTTGATAAAATGCACGTTTTCTCGATATTATCAAGTTTAATATCAGACAGGAATTTAATTTCTCCTTTTATCCATTAAAACTCTGTCAAAGTTTGCCAACGCAGTCGTGACCTTTCCCAATACTTGATGAGGAAAGGGAAGAATAAAAATAAATTTTTCAACAATCTTTTATCAATTTTTTTTTTTATTTTTTTTTCACGAGCTGACACTCGATCTACCAAAAAAGATCAATAATAAGATTGTCGAGAGAAAGAGAGAGAGAGAGAAGAAAAAAAAATGATATTATAAAAGATGCAAGACTTTGTGATGAAATATAATTTTATCAGATTGAATTGAGTTTATAGACGTTGAATTCGACTGATTACGCGGCATATCAGACACTTTATGTTGCAATTTTCGTATCATTTCGATCGAGAACAAAATAATAAGGAAACTCTGGTAAAAATTTGGCTAAAGTGCCACTCGGTATTGTCTCGTAAATTTATTCGGCAGGTATGGAATGCTAACGTTCAGTTTAAATACTTATTGTGAGCCCTTGAATTGCATACAAGTGTCCGAAGAGACTTAAAGAGACGAGAAGCAAATAAGTTTTCAGCTCATCCGGTGGAGGAGAATAGTTTACGAGGGCGATGAGAAAAATTAGGGTGACTGTATACAAGTCGAATAATGGAGAGAAAACTCCTTGCTCTATATACATACGAATCGCACACGAGATATATATATATATATATATATATATATATATATATATATATATAAAATCACGTGTGTGATATGCGTGTGTGTGTGTGTCGTTGCTACTGACATCTATAGTTAATACGACTGTTGTACTTGCTACGTATTCGAAATTCTAATGCTTTTGCTGGCTGAATTACGAGTTCCAGTCTGAATAAACCAACAGAGTCCGTGACAGCGGGGGAGGCTTTGCGCCTGTATATATATATATATATATATATATATATATATATATATATATATATAGTAGAGTTTAGGAGAACTCCTTTCCTCGAGCCTCCGGGATACGGAAAGAGCAATCTTGGGGATGACGGAGTTATTATTCCGACTTCCCGGCAGTCTCGCGTCGTCAACGAGTTGCCAGAAAAATTTTCTATTCTCAGGGAGGAAGTTGGGCGACTTGATCAGGGCGATGATTCGACATTTCTCAAAAATTCCGACTACTTTTGTGTCAGGCTGAATTTTTTGCTCACAGAAATTGATGAAGAGCTTGTGAGAAAGAGAGAGTGAGAGAGAGAGTGAGAGAGAGAGAGAGAGAGAGAGAGAGAGAGAGAGAGAGAGAGAGAGAGAGAGGGGGGGGGGGGGGGAGAGAGAGAGAGAGAGAGAGAAAGGGAGAGAGAGAGAGAGAGGGGGAGAGAGAGAGAGAGAGAGAGAGAGAGAGAGAGAGGGAGAGAGAGAGAGAGGGGGAGAGAGAGAGAGAGAGAGAGAGAGAGAGAGAGAGAGAGAGAGAGAGAAAGTCAACCGCGGGAAGAAATTTGATGCTCATGTCGACCCAAAATTTTGCCCGGGGAATTTCAACTACTGACTTCTTCCTAGCCTTCGGTTGCTCATGGAATCGTTAAAAACCAGCTGTAACTCGTAACAAAATCGCACGCGGTGAAACAATACTCTCAAATGTTAGACTTCTCTCTCTCTCTCTCTCTCTCTCTCTCTCTCTCTCTCTCTCTCTCTCTCTCTCTCTCTCGCTGCTCTCCCGGGTTCGAATAACATTGTGGTCCCCTTTCACGTATGTGTGCTGACCGTTTTCGTTTTCTCTGCCTTGTACATGCAATATCGTCCACCGTCATGACGTATGTTTTCCGTTACATTGTTGATACAGGAAAAAGGGACAAATTTTTACAGAGAAAAATGTGCTACAAGCGAAAGCCAAGAAAAATTGATCGAATTTAATGAAATTAAATTATTATTAAAGTGAATTTTCAAATGTTTTCCATTGCAGGCTTAACTGATTATTATTTTTATTTAAAAAAAAATTAAATAATTAAATTTTTCTCACTAAATTGGGACCAAAAAATATAATAATGAAACGAAAAGAATTGTGAGCGGTGATCAATATTGAGAAAAATAATTTAAAAATGTTTGTTTGAAATGGTTGCGAGTAGATAGGAGAAAAAAAAAATATATATATATATATATATATATATATATATATATATATGGGAATAGTAAAGAGATCGCGTTGAAAATCAATGCTGGTATTATAACAGACGCTGGTGAAGAGCCTGAGCGAGGGAGACGAGAAGACTCGCCCGAGCAGTGCTGCTGCTGTGCTGCTGTTAGCTTGAAACTTTATGAGTATCCCATAAACTTTTATATTTAGACACGTAGCTTCCACGCATAGGTACCACAATGACCTCGTAACTTTTCTCGAGTTTTCGTCTGCTACATCTCTTGGGCTACTCGTATTTGTTGCGTCAAACTCCGCCATCCCTACCAAATTCGTAATATTCGAAGGAGGAAAACCAATGGAAATGAGAATATACTAATGTGTAAAAGAAGAGAGAGAGAAAAGCGAGCTGAAAACTAACACTATTTCGTTGTTTGAATGAGCGCCAGTGAATTTGTGCGCTGAGGGTGAATAAGGGACGAGGTGGTCGTTGCTAGCGACACGTGTCACGAACATGTTTCTCTCGTATAACACTTCAAATGGAATCTTCCGCAGGGTTTTATGCCAATTCGTCCCAAAAAAAAAAAGAAACGATCTCATATTTTCCTTCAAAAGGTCGAAATGTCATTTTCCTTCAAAAGGTCAAAATGTTATTTTCCTTCGTAAAATTTCGACTTGTAACTCCCAAATTTGAGATTCGTGGTTTACACAGTTAAGTTCTGAGGCTTATTCGTGAACTCTGCAGGGTTTTCTGATAATTCGTCCCGAAAAAAATTGAACGATCTTATATTTTCCTTCAAAAGGTCAAAATTTAATTTTCCTTCGTAAAATTTCGACTTGTAACCCCCAAATTTGAGATTTGTGGTTTACACAGTTAAGTTCTGTGGCTTATTCGTGAACTCTGCAGGGTTTTCTGATAATTCTTCCCGAAAAAAAATAAACGATCTCAAATTTTCCTTCAAAAGGTCAAAATGTCATTATCCATCGTAAAATTTCGACTTGTAACTCCCAAATTTGAGATTTGTGGTCTACACAGTTAAGTTTGAGGCTAATTCGTGATGACTAGCTCGCCCATAAAGACAGAATGAAAATAGAGTAATGAGAAAATACAAAAGGCACGAGAGTAAAAAATAGAGCAGAAATGGTCTCGCGTGAAAACGTTTCTTTTTTTTTTTTAATACGGAAAGGAAGTCGTTTTACGGAACGGGAAGAAAGGAAGAAGTCGAAGAAGAAGAAGGAGAAGAAGAAGAAGAAGAAGTATATAATAAGAGGAAAAGAAACGTTAATATCGTTTCCGGAAGCTGAATTTTCTCGCGTAGGCTGCAGCTCTGACGAGCATGCATCAGGATTTGTGCGTAGCATTGCGTGCCCCGAGTATAATACACGCACGTGTGCGTACACGACATATATCGTGCAATATAAATGCATTTTGGGCTGTGCAATAAATGCCGGCAAACTATGATGGGGGGGTTGGGTGAGTGGGGGGTAAAGTTGTGCCGGGTGTTGAGAATCGAGTGAAGCTGGGGTATGGGGGCTACGCGCATGATGCGGAGGTTCGGTGGTGCGACGCACGACGGTGCGTGTTGACGCGACTCCGCGACTTGGTACGAGCGTGTGGAACGTGTGGTGGAGAGCTCGTAGTGTGGATATGAGGTGGGGCAAGAACGTCGAGGGTTGGCGGAGGGGGATGTGGGCGAGCGGTTATTTCAAGCATCGGTCTGGCACTTGGCCCCGAGCTTCCTCAGAGTATCCTTGGATAACGTCGGTCAGTGTCGTTCCTCGGCTCAAACATCACGAAGCTTATTTCTCATCCTCCACCTTCTCCTCCTATTTTTCTTCTTCTTCTTCTTCTTCTTCTTCATCTTCTTCGTCTTTAACTTTGAGTTGTACAAAACTCACCCCCTCGCGTTATTATTATTTATCGCTGCGTGCCTCGACCAACAACAACAACGAGGGCGATATCGCTGCTGTTGAGAATTTTTTTTATCCCACCAATTCGTACATTGTGCGTGAAATCGAAAGACTTGAAAAAAAAAATTCATATCTCCAGGAGGACTCTAAAATGGGGGAATAATTTAAATAGGGTCCTTCGAGTGATTGTGATCGGTAATATTTTACCTTTGAACTTTGGTGTGCCCGTGATTTTACGACCCGATCGGACTTTGATGACTTTAGTGTTTTTATTGATCGAAACGGGCTGATCGGAAAAAGGTCAATCTTTTCATTATCGAGAATAATCGAGAGATTTTTTTTGTTCTACGATATCTCGTGACTGTTTGAGAATTAAGTGTATTTAAGTGTATTTTATTACCAATTTAGTGACCGGTGTATCGATTTTTCGAGTCTGTGATTTTTTTTCTTTATTTATTTTAATTTTTTTACTCTGGATTATTGTGCCTTTTGTCATTGTGAAAAATTTTACTGGACTAATGTGAAAATCGTCGATCGATACTCGAGGGATTAACGAATTGAACGAGATAAATTAAATCGAGAGCCAAAAATATTTTCTGTTTTCATGACAAAACGGATCATTCATCGGAGACAACGCAAACTATATATATGAGTCAAAGACATCTCGTATTATATATTTGATACGTGACAAAATCGTTAAAAAGTATTGGAGATCGGTAAGTCGTAAATCTGTCGCTAAAATCTAATTCTCATGTATATTATCGATCATGAAAGAAAATTTATTGCATGGACATAAAATAATGAATTGTCCGGCGAGTTGCCCAACGAGTCTTATATAGACCCAGAGAAGAATTATTTATTGCGCTAGGATATTTATTGTTTGCGTCAATGAGGATATCTTGGAAGAGAAAATCGAGTACAGAGGATCGCGAAGCATTCAAGCACTATATATATATATATATAGAAGCGATATATATATATCGCTTCTTTATACGCACAATGGAGCTTCGTTAGAATCTCGTGGTCTTTTAATTGGCGAGCACAAGTGCATCGCATCTTGTTTCTCGTCTCTCACAACGACGATTAAGCTATTTTACGATAGCATCGATCGTTTAGTTATTTTCATGCGATCGTGCCAGGCGTGTCATGCTCGAGAGATAAAACGAGTGACGGGTGGGGGGGGGGGGGGGGGGGGGGAGCGATCGTAAGGATCGCGCGGAATTCCGAGTCGATCTCTCGAGAGTAATATATGGGGGTGTAAATCGATCGTGCAAACGCAAACGCGTCACGTTTTCGATCGAAGAAAAATCGTGTGATCCTCAGCGCACTTGAGAGTTTCATCACGCGTCTGGCTGTTAAGATGGACGCGATGGACGACAAAAAAAAAAAAACTTACTCACTAGATCACTTTAGTTTCTAACTCAATGTGAAAAAAAAAGGCAATTATTGTAAGATAAAAAGACGTTTACATCGT
Source organism: Dyspetes luteomarginatus (assembly GCA_963669185.1). Taxonomy (NCBI): domain Eukaryota; kingdom Metazoa; phylum Arthropoda; class Insecta; order Hymenoptera; family Ichneumonidae; genus Dyspetes; species Dyspetes luteomarginatus. Next base: position 17,158,531 of record OY769908.1, on the reverse strand, counting down.
TACATTGTACATGACACAAATACGAGGTCATCAAGTAACATGTATGCGTGTATATATATATATATAGGTATATATAGGTATATATAGGTATATATAGGTATATATAGGTATATAGGTAGGTATATATATATATATAGGTGCAAAACGTGAAACGAGTGTAAATGACAGTCCGCGTAACCACGAGAGAGCTGACTCACTCCCGTTTAATTGAACCGTGAACCGTGAATGGGTTTACAGAATGACACGAGATTGACCCGAGAGAGAGAGAGAGGACACGATTGTGCGTATATAAGGAGGAGAAGGAGAGAAATATGTTTGGAGAGAAAAATTGACAAGGCGGCGAGACGAGAAGACGAGAGACTGTTCGGCGCTCTCTTATATATACCGGTAGTAATATGTGCATATACATGCTTATACATAAGAATAATGACGATGTGTATACAAAAGGCGATATCGCGATTACGAGAGACTCACTTCCGGTATTTATGATCCGATTAATAAACTCGGAGCTTTTCGCGAGAGCCCTTGTCCGGTCTCTCTCTCTCTCTCTCTCTCTCTCTCTCTCTCTCTCTCTCTCTCTTCCTCTCCCCTCTCTCTTTCTCTCTTCCTCTCCCCTCTCTCTTTCTCTCTCTTCCCCCCTCCTCTCTCTCTTTCTTTATCTCTTTCTGTCCCCTACCCCTCTCTACGGTCAAATAATTATAAATTACACACGTGTGTAAACGCGCCCCGTGTTTACAACTCATACATGCAATCATGCCGCAACGATAAGAACTCCGCTCGTATATACCCTTGAGCTCTTTCACAAGTTTCTTCTTTATATATTACGCAGTATTTTTGTTTTCTCTCATTTCTCATTATCGGCTGAGGAATTAAATAACGATAGGATCACGTTTGTTATATCTCAGTTAATTAATGATCTCTCGATTGATTTCGTACGTTTTAATTAATTTTATAACAATCATAGCGAGAACATGGACAACTTTATCTAACATTTCATTGAATTAGCCCGATGAAGCTTTTACCTCTGTAATTGAGTATAATTTTTTTTTTCATGTTTCAAACTTCAACGCTGTATGTGTATGGACCAGGGATGCTGTGGGTCTCGTTTATATTAAACAGAAGGGATGGGCATTGGGGAGGACAGTGCCGGGCGTTGTTGATGTAGAATATGTTTGGGGGTCTGATTCACGAGAGCTTTTTCACTCGTACTTTTCATTCCACATTTCTTTTCATGGTCGTTTCTCCAGATTCTTCAGATATATATATATATATGCGAGTGTGTGTGTATATGTATATATATATATATATATATATATATGTATATATATATGTGTATATGTATATGTATATGTGTGTATGTATATATATGTATATATGTATATGGCGAGTCATCATCTCGTGTATTAATCCTCTCTTCGACGAGACCACGAGACCCTCGCGGTCATACCGATAATACTTGAGATTTGCTGCTCTTCCTCTAGACTATATATCCCCGTGTATATAGTCGTTTATTTCATAAATCGAGAGAGAGAGAGAGAGAGAGGATATAGTGTGACCGCGAAGAAACGTCATAGAGATACGAGGAGAAGCGGAATGCGATTTATTTGACAGATTGCACGGCGGGTCAGCCACTGTCCAGAGACTCTCTATATATTATATTCATGTATATATGTACTGTATGTGTATATATATATACAGTCTCTTACATAGAGGGAGAACGTTTGGTTTTATAAGGCGAGATTGTCTCTCGCTTAGCTGGGCAGCTTCTGTCGGAATAGAATAATGGACCCAGGGTGTTTATATATATATATATATATATATATATATATATATATATACACACATACACATATACATATATACACATATACATATATACATATATACATATATACATATATACATATATACATGTATACATATATACATATATACACATATATATATATATATATATATATATACGCGTTTCAAGACTACACACTCGATCCCTCTCCTCTCGTCTCTCGAGCCTTTGTAACGTCTGAGCAATTTGTCTCGCGTGTCCGCCCCAGCGAATAAGCTAGACACTGTCCATGACTCCTTTTCTCGAGTCCTCGATTTTCATCGCTTCGAGAGCTATCGCCGCTCATATGGAAGGAAATGCTGGAGATATATCGTGCATACAAAATCTGACGGTTCATCGAGAGATCCGGTTCTTCCCGATTAAGAAAATAAAATTTCTTCTGTTTTTTTTTAAATCTTTTTTCAATTTCGTTTTTTTTTTTTTTTTTTTTTTTCCTTCAATAAATGAAGATCGATTCGCGTGACTCGTTAGCTCGCATACATTAGGGACGTGTATAGAGTCTTAAATCTATCCCCTCTGCGTCTATTTTCAGTACATAAGAAATGAAATTCAATCGCAACATCTTCAAGATCTTACGAAGGAGAGAGAGAGAGAGAGAGAGGATCGCGTGTGTCGCTGATTGTGAGGTAAAAGAGTCACGCGAGATAATTTCGCGATTTCAATCAAACAAAAAGGAAAAATAAATGCTAAAGATCGGAGAATATTATTGAGACAAGAAGAGACCACAAAAGATCGATTGCCCAACTAATAAAAAAAAAACCCATTACAAATATATATATATATATATATATATCTTTTGAATCTCGCCATTCTGCGGTTGTTATTTGAGATTGCAGTGCACGTTGGCCATTCGTGAGAGCTCCCGCGGTTCCTTAAATCACTCGTAAATTGCCCGTGGGCGTATTCCCTGTGTATGAAAATTAACTTGACATTTATTTATATATATATATATATATATATATATATATATATATATATATATATATATATATGTAGACGAAAAGTCCCGCACGCGTTCCAAAACGTTTAATCACTCGGGAAAATTACACCAAATTAATTGAAATACATCGTGAAAAATGGCAATTTAGTTAAAATTGAATATTTTTTATAATTTGCAAATAAATCGATGACGTATTTTTCATACCCATTGAGTATGCTAATAAAATTATACCAAATACGCCCCCGGAAATTTATATAAAATTATGACAAAATGAGTATATATGTATAATCCCTAAACGATTGTATATACATATATAATGTCTCTCTCTTACAATCAGTAAAAATAATATTCGCGTTCCAAAACCAAATACGTCCCCGGTAATTTATATAAAATTATGACAAAATGGGTATATATGTATAATCCCTAAACGATTATATATACATATATAATGTCTCTCTCTTACAATCAGTAAAAATAATATTCGCGTTCCAAAACCAAATACGCCCCTGGAAATTTATATAAAATTACGAGAAAGAGTATATATATGTATAATTTCTAAACGATTGTATATACATATATAATGTCTCTCTCTTACAATCAGTAAAAATAATATTCGCGTTCCAAAACCAAATACGCCCCTGGAAATTTATATAAAATTATGACAAAATGGGTATATATGTATAATCCCTAAACGATCGTATATACATATATAATGTCTCTCTCTCTCTCTCTTACAATCAGTAAAAATAATATTATATACTATATGTAGTTATAAGGGCGACACTAGGCGGACGTCTCCGCAGTCCTCCATCCGCCTATCTCGTTCGCGAAGTAATTGTCAGCATAGAAATGTGCGCACCGCGTGTGGGTTATTTATTGCGCAAAACTTCCTCTCTGTGACCAAGCTAGGCGCGAAAGTGACTATATATATTATATTAACAGACTATAACTAAACTCTGGCAGTATGAGAGAAGAAGGAATAACGAGAGATGAGAGAAAGAGAAGATGGACAAGTTTATATCAAATTCATAGATGAGACGAATTGAGCTAGAGATGAAAAGTGAACGGGTATAAAATATATACATAATATTTTATACCTGTATATATATATGAAATATATATATGAAAAAAAAAAAAAAAAAAAAAAAATATTTATATATATATATATATGGAATGGGAGGAATGGGAAAGACGAGAGTAGAGTGATGGAGGAACTCTTGGGGCATATCAGTTAATCGTAAACCCATCATTACTGTCGATACTAAGCTCTCGAACGATATATTTTCCGTTTGCCGCCCCGCTAAACTTTCAATATCCCGCGGTTAATTAATCGCTTCGACATTTGTATGTATATATATATATATATATATATATATATATATATATATCAGGTTTATTGAATCGATATCCTCTCATCTCTTATTTTACCTGAGGCTTCTCGGAGAGTTATATGGATAAATCAGTTCGATAAATCTTGCCATTGGCGTTACAGGTATCATTCATATAAATATATACAATATATATATATATATATATATATATATATATATATATATATATATATATATATATATATATATATATATATATATATATATATGAATGATACCTGTAACGCCAACTGTTAAAAAAAAATATATTGACAATTGTATAAAAAGAATTATAGAATTTCAAATTATACATTTATTTGATATCGAAAAAAAAGCGATTGGCCAATTTTATCATTTTATATTAAGACATTAATTCAATTCAATTTGGCTCGCACCAAAAATGAAGAAAGACGACGACGCAGTAAAATAAAAATGATTTACGAATGAAATTTCTCACTGGCGCACGAACAATGATGGTTTGGAGTTTAGCTTCCACGTGCTGCCATTTATTAATAAACCTTGTAAAAATTCAGATATCCCTGCAGATATATACTCAAAAATCTTCGATATATATATATATATATATATATATATAAATAATATATAAAATCGTAAAAGCGCGATATTCGAGGAAAAAAAAAATTGTACCATCCTCCGGCATTATATATGACTCGAAGATATGTTGATGATCCTCGATAATATATATATATATATATATATATATTCCAAGGATCAGTCTGAGAGAAAAGCTGTGCGCTTCATTCCCAGTTTTAGCGAGAGGCGATCGAAGAGTTGCCCTGGAATTGACTTTACGACTCGCGACAAGTTTAACGAGTAAACTCTTCAGCCAAGATTTACTTGCTCTTGAAGCTTCAACGGGACATAAATAAATACATTAAACACGTAGGAGAGTTGAAGACGTGATTTTGAATTTTCTCCGTGTCTGTCCCACACACAACACACACACACACACATATATATATATATATACAAAAACACACACACACAGAAACATGGAAACCCTGTAGCCAGTTAATTATTGTTGTCCAGTCGAGTGCAACGTTTGCGAATTGAGCAATAAAATCAAAAAGTCCAATATATGTAAGAGAAGCGGAGTCAAGGGCCGTTGAGGAGAAGACATGGGGACGGGGAGGGGGAGGAGGAGGGGGGGGGGGGTGTAAATCGTGAGTAAATCAAGACAGACTACGTTGTACCAAGAAACGGCAGTCATCTGTCTTCACTTATACCGCCCTGTTGCTGCTGCTGCTGCTGCTGCAAATGAGAGCTAGAGCAGAAGCCAATGCACCAAGAAAGAGAGAGAGAGAGAGAGAGAGAGAGAGAGAGAGAGAGAGAGAGAGAGAGAGAGAGAGAGAGAGAGAGAGAGAGAGAGAGAGAGAGAGAGAGAGAGAGAGAGAGAGAGGGAGGGAGGGAGAGAGAGAGAGAGAGAGAGAGAGAGAGAGAGAGAGAGAGAGAGAGAGGGAGGGAGGGAGGGAGGGAGAAAGAGAGAGAGAGAGAGAGAGAGAGAGAGAAAGATTCTCACTCGAAGCAATTCACTCTTCTCTAAGGACGCGGTTAATCTCTTGTAATATTTTACACATAGCGTTATCTCATCTGCACTGCTGGGTTCGCGAGCACGTGTGTTGATTAAACTGAGAAACATCCTCGAGCCAGAGAACAGTCACCCGTGGCTTTTACACGTGTAAACTCCATCCCACGCAGGCTCTGTACTGCAGAAACAGAATAATTCTTTATCGTCGTAATGTGAATTACGATCGCCTTGATGCACACCGTTTCATGCAGCGATTTATATACATATACATATATATATATTATATATGTATATACAATTACAAAACATCAACACTACTTATTTTCCGCAATTTAATGTAAGCGCGAATGTCTCTCATTAGTATTATAATTTGCACGATTTCGTACTCAACGTTAAAACGATTTTTTTCAAAATCAATTGTATAATATTGATGACGAAGATATTTCAAAGTTAATGCATGCATGCATTAACTTTGAAATCTCGCACATGTACATATATATATATATAAAATAATAAAAAATGCAGAAATATATAGTATATATACATATATATATAGTTGTATATATAGTTATATATATTTTATATATATATGTATATATATATACAACTAAAAAACATCAACACTACTTATTTTCAAGCAATTTAATGTAAGTGCGAATATTAGTATTATAATTTGCGCGATTTCGTACTCGACGGTAAAACGATTTTTTTCAAAATCAATTGTATAATATTGATGAGGAAGATATTTCAAAGTTAATGCATGCATGCATTAACTTTGAAATCTCGCACATGTACATATATATATATATAAAATAATAAAAAATGCAGAAATATATAGTATATATACATATATATATAGTTGTATATATAGTTATATATATTTTATATATATATGTATATATATATACAACTAAAAAACATCAACACTACTTATTTTCAAGCAATTTAATGTAAGTGCGAATATTAGTATTATAATTTGCGCGATTTCGTACTCGACGGTAAAACGATTTTTTTCAAAATCAATTGTATAATATTGATGAGGAAGATATTTCAAAGTTAATGCATGCATGCATTAACTTTGAAATCTCGCACATGTACATATATATATATATATATATATATATATATATATATATATATATATAGTTGTATATGTTATGTATATATGTATATATATATACAACTACAAAACATCAACACTACTTATTTTCCGCAATTTAATGTAAGCGCGAATGTCTCTCATTAGTATTATAATTTGCACGATTTCGTACTCAACGTTAAAACGATTTTTTTCAAAATCAATTGTATAATATTGATGAGGAAGATATTTCAAAGTTAATGCATGCATGCATTAACTATGAAATCTCGCACATGTACATACATATATATATATATATAATAATAAAAAATGCAGAAATATATATATATATATATATATATATATATATAGGCTGACAGGGTGCACCGACCTATAGCCGGCGTCGTATATACGCGATGATGGATAAATTTATGGGCACGTGCGCACGCACGTCCATCACACAATCCATATCGCAATAAACGCTAATTCCTCGTGATAAATCTCGATGCGCCTTTTCTCGCGTTAATTACTACAGCTCGTTGGGCGCAATAATAGCGGGACTTGCTCGACAACGAACAGACAGTGAGTGCACGTAGCGTAAACTGCACACATACATATATATATATATATATATATATATATATATATATATGTGTGTGTGTGTGTGTATTTATATATATGTATATATGTATATATGTACAATGCATGTAAGAGAATTTCTGACAGCGTAAAAGCCAAGATATATAGTACATAGAGTACACATAATAGTATGTAGTATGTAGACTCGACAGCGCAAGATATTACAACAGAACTCCGGGCTTCACTCATCTATCTCGTACTATCTAACATAACGTGTGTATATATATATATACATACGTAATAGCAGAGTTTCCAAGTTCAAGTACCTCCCTCTCTTCTCTTACTTCTCGTTTATCAACGCTGCGTAAAACGCACGCACAAGCAATTATCAAATTCCAAGAGCGACTAATAAATAAACAAAGTTTCATTATTAATTAAATATTAATATCAAGAATGCCCGTCTATAATTACGACATAACGCATCATTTAAAAAATCGAATTTATTCGATTAATTAAATAAAATTTTATTTCGTTAAACGCAAGAAATTAATTATTCTCGTCAGCACTGATAATTATCACAATAAATTAAATTAAACGATAAAAATATATATTTACATTTAATTCTCATTCTAAATATACGATGGCAAATTTAGATAATTTGCATCCCGAGAGCGACTAATAAATAAACAAAGTTTCATTATTAATTAAATATTAATATCAAGAATGCCCGACTATAATTACGACATAACGCATCATTTAAAAAATCGAATTTATTCGATTAATTAAATAAAATTTTATTTCGTTAAACGCAGGAAATTAATTATTCTCGTCATCACTGATAATTATCACAATAAATTAAATTAAACGATAAAAATATATATTTACGTTTAATTCTCATTCTAAATATATGATGGCAAATTCAGATAATTTGCATCCCAAGAATATCTAATTTATATTCTTTACATTTTCCTTCAAGTCTCCTTAAGGCACTTTCCATTGTTTTCGTTCCCCCCTGACCGTAACCTTCCCTTTCATTATATAAATGTACACGCATATATATATATATATATATATATATATAAACTGTATTGTAATGTATATATGTATAAACTGTATTGTAATATAGCATATATAAAAAATGGTAATACATGAAAAGAATAAGATAAGCGAAATGTTGGACGGGTGAAGAAGGCGCTAACGAGACAGATGACGCGAGATGGATGCAAAGAGTGAGGAAAGTGACGCTTTTTTTTTTTTCTGCCCGCCCGTGAAAAGGGAGCCGGTAGCTCCTCTCGTTTCTCATTCTCTTTTGTAGCGTCTATATATATATTACTAATACAGTAATATACGTATGCGATGCTGTAACAGGTTATTTGCTCAACGAGCCTCCCCGGTCGCGTTTTTATTTTCTCATGTAGCCAAAAGAGCGAGAAAAAGAATCATCCGTAAGATATTCTCTCTCTCTCTCTCTCGCTCTCACGAACTTGCCTGAATAACTTTTGGAGCCTTGGCGGGCGCGCGCGCGCCCAGGTGGGTCTTGTCAGACAAGCTGACGGGCGCAAATGAGCCACCGGCTGGTTCGTGGCTCTTCCTATACACACACACACACACACACACACACACACACACATATATATATATATATATATATATATATATATATATATATAAAAGTATATACTCTCGGTAAGTACTATTATACTTACAAAACACTTTTGACCAAGAATAAAAAGTTAGTTTTGGGCCCATTTGACGAGCACGCACCAGTACAATAGAGAAAATCCAATGGATAATCTATATACATGTATGTGCTTCATGTAAACGTATATATATATAGTTATCGGGATATATATATATATATATATTTGTATCGCGTGTATCTAAGCTGTCAAAGATTTCACACGCTTCTGAAAGTGGTGATTTTAAGCGTTGGAATTAACGTTTGTGCGGTAAACCACAAATTGCTCGAACATCGTGTTTTCCAGTTTGTATACAAGCTGCTGCCGGTCTTATATAGATGCCAAACTGCGTAAAACCGGCGCGTAAACATGCGTCAAGAATATAAAGCGAAGCTCGTACGACGTTTTTCCCCCGAGAGTAAAATTGCACGAAAACTCGTTATGTACTGCAGATATATATATATATATATATATATATATACTCGATTTTTATCTCGACATGTCGGAATACTTATGAATAATATTTATTTCTTGTGTATTGTATCGAATCGTTATATACATGGTGTTTGTCGATACCAAAGATAATTCAGGTTCGATGAGACTCAATTTTCTTTCAATTCAAATTTCACTCCGTATACATATAAAATTATTTGCACGGAAAATTCGTTCGTGCGTAAATTTACTCGCGAGAATGATTCGCGTGAATAAAAAGGAAACTATGGCTATGTGGCCAACCGCAAATCTCGTGATATAGTGTGTGTGTGTGAGAGAGAGAGAGAGAGAGAGAGAGAGATTTGAATTTATCGTTTCCGGGGATGCTGCAATCTTCAATATATACGTATTAGCGAATGCTGCATGCAGCAATGTACCAATAGAGAAGAAACAAACAAACGAAGAAATATTCAATCTGTGGTTCGAGATTTTTTTTTGTTTAACATATAGAAAGAACGTTCGTACACCGAAGCTATATGGCGCATATTATTCCCATTGATGCGCACCATATATATATATATATATATATATATATATATATATATATATATATATATTTTTATATATATATATAGTCTATATATAGGCAACAAAAGAGTGCACTCGGAGAGCTGATACGAGTAATATGTGCGTAATAGTTTGATTGCATAATGCATAATGACGTCGATTCGGACGAGTATAAGTCCTCGTGTGCATCTCTGCACGAATCTAAACTGCAAACACGTCATTGCTTGTAATGATTTATTTGTGAAAATAATGTTTTTATTTGTTGCACAATTATATTTAGCAGTTATTAATTTTTCTTTTTATATAGATGTACGAATTGCTCCTTTAGACAATATTAAATTTGCTTAATGCTTCGCTCGCTTGAAATTCTTCTTATATTCGTTCAACATTTTGGGTATATATTCCACTTACAAATGTTCACAAAAATTTTACAGTAATGGCGATAGTCGTCAATACATACATCGTCAGATTCGGACTTCGGTCGTCTAATTCGCCAACGAAAAAATCCCGCTGGCACGCTGAGTTATCGGAGTGGCCACGGTTATGATGAGTGGTACGATGTCGCTCCCAACAATCCATCCAGTATCTCCACACGGTGGCCCAGCGTTTTAGATCCCACCGTAATAATAATATTCTCGTATGTAACAATGCAAGTTCTATCGTTCGATCGCCGTGACAACGATGCGATGAATATTTAATTCGCGAGACGCGTCCGTCTCGCTACGCTCACAAGCAAAAATCTCCTTTCTGTACATTCCTCGCCAAAGGTCTGAGCGCGAGTGTATTTGATACCTTAATTGGGGGAAACGATTAGCGTTAAAGCCGATCCCGTCAATATTCGTGCGTCTCCGTCACTCTCTTCGTGTAAGAAATTACTCGAGCATTACATGCTGTACGCAGTTGATATAAATTTTATACGTCAAATTGCAAAATCCGTGCACGACAATATATATATATATATAAATAAATAAATCGGAATACGATTATACTTTACTCGAGGCAATTGAAGAATTGCTCCTCTCTGTCTATGAGAAGAGATGGACCATTACTAAATAATATATATCTTTATCGGGGCAATATCTCTCGCGACCTTTTTTTCGCTCGAGACTCTCTCGATATAATAAGCTCGCGTGATGCAAAGATTCTCACTCTCATTTTATCTTCTCGTTTGATAAAAAAAAAACAACTAAAAACAAACACACAAAAATTCAATAATTATTTTATGAACAAATAATAATTAATAATTGTACATATATGTAGAAAATTTGATATGTATATATATATATATATGTGTGCAGATTACCAGTAAAGATGCTCATCGTTCGAATGAAAAATCATTTATAATCATTTCAACAAAACGATCATTATTGTCAAATAAATATATATATATATATATTTATTTATTTATTTATTTGACAATAATGATCGTTTTGCTGAAATGATTATAAATGATTTTTCATTCGAACGATGAGCATCTTTACTGGTAATCTGCAGTGAGAGAGGGACTCGACCTCGTTGCGCTCATTGCGCCAATTAACGAAACGAGCCAATAAGCAGACTGGGTTTGTCTCCAAAGGGTAGAGAAAACAAAAGGAGAGAGAGAGAGAGAGACGGAATTGAAGAGGTTCCGAGAAGAAATCGAGGTCCTCTGCCTGCTCTGCAGTGAGAAAGAGAAAGAGAAATTGCACACACACATATATATATATATATATATATATATATATATATATATAATAGAGCAGAAAAGATCTTGAAGTGCACCGCGCGCTATCTCTCGCGCATGAGATTCTCTCGAGGTCTGGGTCAGAACGATCCCCGCGGGGACCTGTTGCTTCTTCTCGGTGCATCAGTAGATTCTCTCTCGCCTCTCGGTGCGAGGACACCGTTAAAGAAAGGGCTGCGCGAGCGAGTATTTTTTCACAAGTACTTCCAGAGAACTTTGGCTTAAAGAGAAATCTCGAACGGATATATTTTAAGGCGTGTGCAACGACGAGTTATATACATATATATGTATGTATATATTCCTTCATAATTTTTTTTCACCATTTGCCAGCAGATATCGAAGAGCATATGGCTATCTCGTGGCCTCGAGCTGGGCAATTGCCCATGGAGGCACAGAGGCGAGCTCGGATTATATACCCAAAGATTTATCTAAACGACGTACAAGTCGGACGAGATTAGAGTATTGATAATAAATATCACATATATAACCATGTGATCTCAATGCTATTTGGCTATTCGACTAATAGTATAAGTAATCGTTCCGGCTTGTTAGCTTGAAAACATCGCTTTATATATATATATATATATATATATAACTCGAGGCACGATGTTCAATCATTTTATATATGTATCATGTATACAAATACAAATAGATTCTAACTACCGAAGCAGTGTCAAGATTAATTTTATGATTTTGCTTTTCTTTTTTTTTTCATTCGCAATAATTATTCATAATTATTTTGTCGTAAATTAATTTTTAAAGGCAATCGAATCAAGTGTGAGGAAGCAAACGGGGAGAGCTAATGGACAATATTTCCGAGAGTCCTCTCTCTTGCAATAATTTCTCCACTATCCCCACAACATATTGGACCGCAGACTCCGGAGTGAGATCAGATAGGCTAATTGGTTTGCGAGAATACATTTAACCGTCGCGTATTTTTTATTTTTTATTCTTCTTCTTTTTTCACAAGCATTCTCAGCACCCACTCTGTTTAAGATCGTTCCTTTCATTTTACCGAGATAATTACACGATTTTATTTGATTTGATTTTATTTTATTTACTCATTTCACATAAAAAAAATATCGCACTAGGAGGTTTTCTCCCCAAACAAGTTTTCGTTACAATCTTGCGAAAGTTTTTCTTTTCGGTTTATGTCCCTGTTATTATAAATGTAAATTATATCTCGGTACAAAATGTATCGCTTATCACATACATTTTCCTCACGATAGAGGTATACTATATATACATATATATATACACCTGCAGTATAACGATCTCCTATTCAACTTTCTTAGTGGTTCAATTTAAGTGCCAAGCTTCGTTCTGTTTTGCTGCAAGTCTAGCGATGAGATGAAACCTCGCAACTTTTTGTTAAATTCTCGTGAGAGTACAAAGAGGTCAGTCAGTCCAGAAGCTGAGAACGTGAAAACGAGTAAGGGAGAGAGAGAGAAAAGTTTCTGGAGTTGGCTGGCAAGTTCGAGTTTTAAAGAGGCCTCGAAACAAGAATGCCGCGATAAGTGAATTTTTTTTTTTCCCTGAGAGAAATAGATACAAAATTTCAAATATATAATTATTCAACAAAACGTCAAAAAATGTATTTGTTTATCCTAAACAATTACCTTTACGACAAAAAACATATTTAATGGCCAAAAAAAAATTATATCTTAAATTAGAAATGAAACGCATTTGTCCTTGTACAATGTCTCTAAAGACGCCTTTCTGTCCAACAATGTCCTCAAATTCGTACGATACTAGCCAAAAATTTATATCTGAAATTAGAAATGAAGCAAATTTTTCGTCCTTGTACAATGTCTCTAAAGACCCCTTTCTGTCCAGCAATGTCCTTAAATTCGTCCGATCCTAGCAAAAATTTATATCGGAAATTAAAAATGAAGCAAATTTTTCGTCCTTGTACAATGTCTCTGTAAAGACGCGAGAAAAATGGCTCCGTCCGATACTAACAAAAACTTATGTCAGAAAATATAAACGGAGCGAATTTTTCCTCCTTGCACAACGTCTCTATAAAGACACCTTTCTGTCCAACAATGTCCTCAAATTCGTCCGTTATTAACAATAAAATGTATGTACAATTGTACAATTGTAATGTACAGATTACAATTGTAATGTACAGATTACAATTGTACAATGTCCTTGTACATTGCACAAGGACCATGTATGCCTTCCTGTCCACCAATTTCCTCAAATTTGTCCGTTGCTAACAAAAAAAAAATATTTTAGAAATTATAAATGAAACGAATTTTTCCTCCTCGTACAATGTCTATATAAAAATGACTCCGTCCAGCTATGTCCCCAAATTCGTACGATACTAATAACACACGAACGTGTCTCTCATGTGACCTCTGACTCACCGCTGTACCTCGCTTGGTGGTCCACTCGCGCTCTATATATTTACGCACATTCAACACTTGAAATAACTGCGGCCGAGAGAGAGCAAGAGAGAGAGAGAGAGAGAGACTGCCCGAATTGATCCGATTCGAGAGCGAAAAGTAGAACGATTGACAATGACGACCTCTGGCCTTCCTCTCATTTCTAAAAACGGACCACGCTCGATCATCATCCCATTTAAATCACGATAAAATATTCTCAGTAACACAAAGACTTGTATTGTTTTCCACCAATCTCCGATGAAAAATATTGGCGAATCGCAATTGTTATAGACGTGTGTGCATTGTGTACGCTTTTTCGGAGAATTCCGAGGAGAAAATATAAATTGAAAATATACGCGTGCAGTAAGAAAAGATCTATTCGTGAATAGTCGAGAGAAGACAAGCAAAATGAGAGAGATTTTATACGCGAGATGAAAATAACTCAGTCTGCCTCGGACGTCGAATCGACACGTATACTATACGCATATATATATATATATATATATATATATATTGATAGAGGGTGGAGAAAAGGAGGGCATACAGCATATATATATATATATGTACCATTTTTGTGCTGCTGCGTATTGGTCAGACCAGCATCTACAGAAACGAACTTATACATCGATAGCCAAAACAATCCAAAAATATATTTGAACAAAACGAACTTCGTATTCAACTTTTCCCACTGTGCTTGAGCCATATACCAAAAACTGCCACTTTACACTTAAACTTACTCTAAGAAAAAAAAAAAAAAATACAGATAAAAAATCCATCTGGAAGACTGAAATGATTTTTTTTCTCGATTTTTACCAACGAAGAAACAAAATCATCTCACCAAGTCAATGCTCGCTTTGTGACACTCTTTCACGCTATATGCACGAATTCAATTTCGAGGAGGGTCTTGTCATTGTCGCACTCGAGTGCGAGTCTGAATCATTGCATTGTGCGAATGGGACGCTCCTCAAATGAGAATTCAGCTTACAATGTATAGAATATTAATTGATACTCTCGTATGCCCGCTACATGTGGGCTCATTCTCGCATACAGAGAAAAATGATTCTTTTCAACTTATTTTATATATATATATATTTATATATTTATATATGTATCTATATATATAGACACTAGACAGAGACAAATAACGTAATACAAAAAAGCTCTTGTTCACTTCTATGATCAATGAGAATAATTTTTCGTAAATTGCCATTGTATCGTTAATTCATAAATAATTATTCCAACATTTTGTTCTTCACCATTTATAATTACTCGTACGCAATTTTTTTTTTTCTCTTCATTCGATTCTTGTCCATTTCTCAATAATTTATATTTTTTTACCGATTTTACGGGGGCGTTGGTATGCTTTGAGGGTTGATAATAAATTATTAGAAAAATGTTTGAGTTACGCGTTATATCGAAAGATGAAACAAAAAAATAAATACTGAGTATGCTAATGAGAAATGCGAGTTTATGAGTCACCGTGTCGCGAACGAGGAAGGCGCGATTCTGCCGTGCCGCGCTTAAACGCCCGCGGTGAAAGCTCTCTCTCTCTCTCTCTCTCTCTCTCCCCTCTCTTTTCTCTCTCTCTCTCGCTCTCTCCCTCTCTCTTTTCTCTCTCTCTCCGCCATTGTACGCGCGTTCTCTACATTATTGCGAGACATTTCATGCTACATTTCTTGTCGTTTGCATGAATGCCCACGCTCCCTTCTCCTTTTGTTTCACTAGTTGTAAAAGAGCTACCAGACTGAACTATGCGCAGCATTGAAAAAAAAAATGAAAAAAAAAAATATATATATATATATTAATAAAACATTTTTTTTTTTTTTTTGATAACATTTTTATCGTCAGTGAACTTTATACACGAGAGATGGGCGTTGGGGATGGACCGGGAGAGGTGAACACGTGCGACGCAACTTCCGGCGTCAAAATAAAAATCACAGCGACAACTTCCGTCGATGCTGTTGCATCGTCGAACGTTGCCTTGACTCCCAACTTGAATTAATGAAGATTCTCTACTCTCTCTTTCTCTCTCTCTCTCTCTCTCTCTCTCTCTCTCTCTCGCTCTCTTACTCTTGGGAGACTCTTTCGGGGCTCAAAAGCACGTGACGATTTTTTTTAAATCAGCCACGAAGCTAGATCGTGTTGACGATAATGAGAACCGGAATCTAACCGTTTTGTTTTTTTGTCATGTTCTTCTTGGACCATTACCAGAAGCCCTTCCTCCTAACTCTATATAGCAGCGATGAATATACAAGACGCGATCGTCTATAAGACACATTACACTCGTTTGATTTTCTCTTTTTTTTTTTCTTCTTTTCCTCCCAGCGTTATCTTTGTCAGAGAGCGTATATAAGAGTAATTTGATAATATTATGTCC
This sequence comes from Dyspetes luteomarginatus, assembly GCA_963669185.1. NCBI lineage: Eukaryota > Metazoa > Arthropoda > Insecta > Hymenoptera > Ichneumonidae > Dyspetes > Dyspetes luteomarginatus. Next base: position 17,142,004 of record OY769908.1, on the reverse strand, counting down.
GTATTTACCGCATGGGACACGGTCCAATGCTATACGCCCCGGGGACGAGAGGGTACACCACATTAAATTCCAAGAAAGAGGGTCACGCGTTGCGAGAAGTCGAAGAGATTTGGTCACGGACATGTAACGATCTTTTCTTGAGATCCGGCGAGTGGAGGCTTCACGCACCGGCTCTCTCTCTCTCTCTCTCTCTCTCTCTCTCTCTCTCCTACTTGGGATGAACAAGGAAGTGGATCCACAGACGCACACAAGACTTATAATGCCCTGCAGATGCCGAAAATTTCACGTACTCTCAAAATTTTCTTCGTTAAATAATACTTTATATATATACACACACATATATATATATATAGTAATTTACTCATAGTGTTATATAATATATACATAACACCGAGTAAAATTTTCAGAAACGATCGTCATTGCAAAAAAAAAAAAACTACTCAAACCCTTGGATGACCCTCATTTCATCATATTTCCATCTTTTTTGACATGCAATTTTCCAGTTAATGTTTTTTTTTGTTCTCAATTTCAAAGATTTGCTTGAAATCATTTAAATTTTATTATATTCACGAGCCAAAGAATTGTCAATTACAGGGGAAATAGGACGGAAATTTATTGACCGCAGGCTCGAGCGGAGCCAATTTGGGGCACGAAATATGTGAGTCTGTGGTAATCTGTGTAGGGTTGAGGACAAATTATACTTGGCAATATAAATTGAGCATTAGCATATTTAAGTGATAAATATTTCTTTAACGATATTTGGACGTATATGTTGATGGTGAAACGTCTTTGCTTGACAAACAGTCGAGCTTTATACACTCAATGGATGCTCCAAAAGTGTTAATCGTAATACACACACATATATATATATATATATATACATAGGTGCACATACCGCGAGAGTGACTGGCATATATTTTGGTAGTTGTGGGTCATACACATAACAGTGTGTACCTAAAATAATATATATATATATATATATATATTATTTTAGGTACTCACTGTGTATATATATATATATACGAGAGCCAGTCGCGGTGTGTCGCGAGCATGAGGCGAAGCACTCACCGAGTCAGCGACGTCTGCGTACCCGCGTCTGCTCAGGAAACGGTCCATTACGCCGATCAGACGCCGACGTAGCAAACGCGCTCGGACATTCTCCTGTCTCTCTCTCTCTCTCTCTCTCTCTCTCTCTCGACGAGATCTCTACGCGTGCGGAGGACAAGTATAAAGCCGAGAGAATAAGCAGCCAAGCACAAGCAGTCAAAGAATAACTTGTTAACACTCGAGTAAGCTAAATAAGCTCGGCACTAATCTCCTGTATGTATTTTGCAAATTGATGCTGTGAGCAATCTTCGATAAAATCATGTGAAAATAATATACAATCATCTATAGATTGTGTCTCATCGATTATCCAAAAGGCAATTTCGAGACGAGATATTTTCACCTCATTTCCAATTTTATAAAATGATTTTTATTTAAAAATAATAATATATGATAATAATTATGATAATTTATTGATCATAAAATATTTAATATCTCTTTGCTGTATGGCACCATATTTTGTCAATCGACCTAATTCGATCCAGACACAGTCTCGGTTTCAGAGTGTGTTTTTTTTTTTCTTTTTTTTTTTTTCCTCTACTATACATCGTGTCGCATATACAGTAGTAAATTATTACTGTCATCTTCGACTTTTTCAACCGGCAGATGTTTAAAGAATAATTCTGAGAAATTTTTAGACTCTTCGTACTATTCGCCTCCAATATATAAATGGAGCCTTTTGGTCCAATTAATAATCATTCACATTTCCATCAGGGATTTATAGAGATATGATTTATATTGTTATTGTTAAATTATTGGAATAAAGAAAAAACTAAAAAAAAATGTATATAGAAATCAAAAAAATTTTAAACACAATTTCGTTTAATATACAGACAGGCTGAGAGTGTTGAACTTGAAAAGTTTGAGTATATGGTCTTGCACGTGAAATAACGCATTCCTCACGAAGAAATATTGATAAAAATTATCTCATATCGTATCTCATTGGGTTTGTTCAAACCAAAAATTGCTGCACCATATTTTTGACACAAGCAAGATGGGTACTAAATATACACTGAATACCTGTCTGTCTCAAGTGTTTGTTGCCTGATGATAAAAATTTAAAAAAATACGAGAGCGATATGTAGAGATGGGAGACTAGGCGATAATACGTAATCTCCCCTGTTGTATACACTCGAGAGACAATCTTGCTCCTTGAATTTCATCGTGAATATTCGGCCAATGATGATAGTGAATAAAAATGCATTACAAGTACAAAATAAAAATGCATCCCAAGTACAGAATAAAAATGCATTTCAAGTATAGAAAAAAAATGCAGTCCAAGTATAGAATAAAAATTTGAAAAAAAAAGAGAACTCAAACTAATATAGAGAGAAAAGTTTAAATGCGTGCGCGGTATTTTACCGTTTGATTATTTTGTTGCGTGTTTAAATGGGAGATGCTTCGTCGGATTCGAAATTCAAAATTCATCAGAGTATCTATGTGTATATATATATATATATATATATATTGCCGAAGCAAATAAAATATTCCGATCTCGTTGACAATCGGCGTTGGTGAAGAATCAAAACGCTCCCTGCGGCAAAATGCGCACCGCGCCTCCACTGGTGCGCCGATTTCTTCGCGCTTTCTCTCTCTCTCTCGCTCTCTCTCTCTCTCTCTCTCCCTCCCTATCTCTCTACGTGTCAACAAGAGAGGCTACTCACGTTTTCCCAAAGTGTTTACTATGCGCGTCACACGAACTTCACTACTACGGTAAGGCCGTTAACGCACGCTCGCATCGCCTGCGTCGTTGAAAATTTTTGAGCCAACCGAGGCCCCCAACATGGTGCGACATATCAGTATTATGGTAGCTTCGATAACATTTAAGTCTCTGGCAACGCCATTTGATTGTAAAAAAAAAAAAAAAAAATGGCCAGAGCTATTTCAGGTAGAGGCTCGTCTAGCATAGCATGAAATGCAATTTTTAATTCGAAAAAAAGACACGATATTAATTTACTCGATTCGGCTTTTTTATTTTAATTCATAAATTTTATGTTTTTTTTTTTTTTTTTTCATTAAAATAAATTATTCTTGATGAAATTAAAAATTATTTTTTCAAATGTTCCGAATGATATTTTCGAATTTTATTTCACACTCGATTGTTTTTCACTGCTGACACCCCCCCACTGTTCTCCCCCCCCCCCCCTCTCTGTAGTATGTTGGCCAGGGCAATGTTTGTACAGGCCTGGGGGAATTTGTCACCGATTGACGACAGATTTTCGCGCCTCTCTCTCTCTCTCTCTCTCTCTCCGGTGTTAGAAACACATCAGTGCACAGACAATTTACTTTTTCTCTATACATACACGAATCTGTGACGAGATAAAAAGGGAAATAGGGAGGGTTCGCTCGTTCACCAGCAATGAAATAAAAACACCAAGAGCTGTGCTCATCGCTCTCTCTCTCTCTCTCTCTCTCTCATTCTCTCTATTTCTCCCTTATATGCTACCGTGCACAGCATCAAGAGAAGCATGCACAGGAGAATCGGCCATCTGGCTTTGGCGCGAGCCACAACAATCTCAAGATCGTCGCATCTTGGAGCAAGTAAAAGGAAGCGAAAGAGAGAGAGAGAGAGAGCTGCGATGAACTTTTGCAGCAACTGCTGTGGTTCAACGAGCACGTGTTTTCTATATAATCCTGCATATACTCTATACGCATGTCTCGTGCACTGCACCCTCGAATCTCAACGACGAAGCGCGCCGTTTTTTCGAATTTAATTTTCTCCCGCTCGCATGTATAGGAAGTCGTTAATTTTGAAAAGGCCAAAAACGTGTCGTACTAACAATTATAAAAATAAATTTATATATGTTAATCTTTGTGAGTGTAAATCATGAATTAAATGCATTTTTTTATATCACATGTCATATGGCACAGTTGAGACAAATTTTTATTTTATTTTATTTTATTTTATTTTATTTTATTTTATTTTATTTTATTTTATTTTATTTTATTTTATTTTATTTTATTTTATTTTATTTTATTTTGTTTTATTTTATTTTATTTTATTTTATTTTATTTTATTTTATTTTATTTTATTTTATTTTATTTCACGAGCTTTACCATTGTCTCGCTACTCTTTGACTGTCGAGAGTACGTAAAATTGGACATCTGACGGTTCATAAAGAGGACTGAGAAAAGAGCTATTGCAAAAGAAGCCACAAACGGGCTTTAAAGTGTTGCTCTCTCGTATGACTTACGACCCCTTTGTTCGTATAAGATGCTGCTGCTTTTGCTGCTGTTGTTGGACCATCTGCAACCACAGCCTATATAGTATATATATGAGATCAGACACGTGGGCGACTCGCGTTATTCGTCGACTTTGACTCTGCACTATTGTCACACAAATACTTGACGCTTATTTATTTTTTATTTCTTTTTTGTTAATATTTAAAGCTATAAGTCCTCACAGAGAGGAGTAGCCGAGAGAATATTGAAAAAAAAAAAAAAAAAAAAAAAAAGTAACAAAGACGAATAGAAAAAGAAGCCACCGGTCGAGAGACCAGTTTCTGTGGTCAAGAAACTGTCTACGGTGGCAGAGAATCCTCTCTCGATCTTTTTTTCTCTTTTACCCGCGACATGTTGGAGAGAAACTCAAAGACGAGAACGCGAAAGAGAGAGAGAGAGAGAGAGAGAGAGAGAGAGAGAGAGCGTTCGGCATCATGGATCGCCCACTAAGTGGAGAGCCAACTCATTTTCATCCGACTGCAAATACTCTTATACTAAAACCTTTCGAGACTACTCTCGTCTTGTTTGCTCCTTCTATCTATATTTTTTTTTTATCTTATGCTGTGGTTAACGAAAGAATAAATTAAAGAAAAAGGAAAACCTATTCAAGTCGTCAACTACGTAATCCGACAGCATAGAAGCGAAAAGAGATGAACAAAAAATAGATATATGCTATTTGTCCAGGTCCGATGATTTGAATAAAATTACTGTGACAAATTAAATTTCTCTTGAGCAAATTTTTTAATTTTTTTTATGTTTTTTTAAATTTATTTTGAAAGTCAAGGCACCGGAAGTATCACCAGCCATTTTGTTCTAAAAGACCACCCATATTTCTTGCGCGTATGTGACGTAGTCCTGCCGCAAAGAGAAGAAAGAAGTAAGAGAGAGAGAGAGAGAGCGAGAGAGATGGACAGGAAGGAAACAAAGTCGTATTTTTTCTTGTAGAAAAAAATCCCTTGGGTGCGGGAACGGATATGGCTGTTCTGGTGGTATAAGCCGATTACCAAAGGCGGGGTTGACACCCTTCCGGCTGCCCTAGGACACTTTTCTCTCCCTCTCTCTCTCTCTCTCTCCTGACCTACCCTATTCCTTGTCAACCTGCACGAGTATTATCCACAATTCAAAGATCTTGACCAAAAAATAAATCCTCCCTCGATCATAAAATCTTTGGATTAAATACGTGAAAGGAAGCTGCGGATAATCGATTCTCCCTCTCGGTGGCATAGAGAAAAAATACACAATGATGTTACAAAAAAAAAAAAAAAAAAAAATACTTTTAAACTCTCATATACTCTTCGCTATTGGAATAAAAAAATATTTTATGCTGGAAAACACGTGACTGTTTAATTTCTGTTTTCCAATAATTTTCTCATGGTTTTTACGTTCCTCCTCTATGTGTGAACGCTTTTCCTCCATCAAATACTTTCATATATACGTGACTAATGGATACATGCATATAGTTACAGTATCCATGACCCATGAACCATGGGACTTTGTGAGTTCAGAAAAGTGTACTTTTCTTTTAACCTCTCATATACTCTTACTGGGACTTTGTGAGTTAAGAAAAGTACACTTTTCTGAACTCACAAAGTCTATTGGAATAAAAAATTATTTTATGCTGGAAAATACGTGACTCTTTAGTTTCTGTTTTTCAATAATTTTCTCATGGTTTTTACGTTCCTCCTCTATACTTTCATATACAAGTAAATACTTTCATATACACGTGACTAATGGATACATGCAATATAGTTATAGTATATCCATGAACCATGAACCATGGGACTTTGTGAGTTCAGAAAAGTGTACTGTACAGGCAGTGTCGATTTATCTCTCGCGTTTAGTCGTGTGTGAGTTTATAAGATTTATGTGACGTTTGCGCACGCAACGGGGAAAAGAGAGAGGCTGATAAAAGAGGGGACTCTTGAGAATAAAGCATGCTTGAAATACTATATATATATATATATATATATATATACGATCGTGCGACTCTCGCGATGTTATAATTTTTTTTTTCTTTTTTTTTTTTGTGACAAAAAGATAAATTAAGTGTTACAACAAATTAGCTGCCAGAGATTGCTACAATTAAGAATGAAAAATCATACAAAAAATAATATTATTAAGATAAAGTCATATATGGCTAAATTTTTGTTTTTTTTTTTTGTACAGTCTCCCTCATTATTCTCATAACTTTTTGAGTCATATGTGAGAATCGTGGCGCAGATGATCTGTTAAAGGGTGCCGACGATTCGGCGTGTTGGCGACAGTTAAAAATATTCTCGTATATATGGTTTTCTTCAAAATTATATATATATATCTCACTGGTCGTATATATATATATCACTGGTCGTACATATATATACGATCAGTGAAAATTCACCCATTGAAAGATCGACCAAAAAAAAAAAAAAAAAAAAGATGAAGTAGGAAAGGGATGCTGTAATATAACCCAAAAAGCCATGTGCATTTCTCAAATATCATTCCAAAATGCTTCTCTGTCGTAAAAAAATTATTTGGCTTCCTTTTCAACGTTTCATTAATTCATCGAATTATCAATTTTTCCTCGAGCTCTCTCGAGTATCTCGTTAAGAGTACACGAGACAGATATGTATTGCGAAAAGTCTGCTTTCGTTATGCTCGTCGTAGCGATTTAATTTCCAAGACGTTCATTCGTTACGCTATGCTGGATATTCTCTGGCAATTTTTTTTTTTTTTTTTTTTTTTTTTTTTTTTTTTTTTCATCCATATGTACGGATGCGCGCAAGTAAAACTTGCAACTAATTCCTCAGTATGATAATGTATTCGCGCCTGCGATGAGAGTCATGTGTGTTGGACGGTGGAATGGTACGAGGCGTAATTACGTATCGAACCGGAAACGGTGAGCGCGCGCGATTCTCTTCCTATCCGTACCAGGCTCGAGAGCATTTGATACATATACATATGCGCATATATATGTATGTATATATATATATATATATATGTACAGTATATGTATATACGGTACGGTAGGCTACCCATATATATATATATATATACGGTACGCAAGCACAAGACGCGGCAAACACCCCTACATTCACGATTCACGTACGTCCGCTCCAAGATTACATAATGCATTTCGTATCCTGATCGCAGTCTCGGGAGAATTTATAATAGATCTAATGTGGATCTGATGATGCTTCTTATTATTTTCTCACCAGATATGGATTCAACGAGATGGAACAAATTGAAGAAAAAAAAACTTTGTCTTTGGGTTTAAATTGTTTAAATTAAAAAAAAAATAGACATGATTTGAAAAAAAAAAATTTTTTCCATTCATCGCGCAAAATTGATAGTACGATTTTGAGTGCATAGAGATAATAATTATAGAATTCTCGTGGGTGCGAAAAAAAAAAACAAAAAAAGGATCCAACACATAAATTTTATGGTAAACGACTCGAGGCTGGTCTCGAACGAGTCCGACAAAGCTATAATATTCCATATAGATGACGTTGTGGGAACATGGTGGCTTATGCTAGACAGACTGACGTTGGTAAAAGACGATTATTTACACGCCAAAGGTAATATCTATATATGTAATAGGCAACCCCGAGAAATTCTCATTCCCATTTGAGTTCTGGCTTGTCTTTAAATCGCCCACGCCACGTCTGGTGCTCTAAAAAACTTTGCTACACATATATATATATATATATATATATATATATATACAAGGCTCTTAGATTTTTTTTTTTTTCGATTTTTCCATAAAAAAAAAAGTTTCTCGGCCATTCCCACGAGAAATTCATCCCTTTTAGGTATTACATGATAAAATGGACAAAGTTTATTCTCTACGAGTTCTGAGAATTGAAGATCTACAGATGCACTCTTGTCATCTTTTGCTCATGGTCTGACCCATTTTTTTTCCCTCCTTTTCTGAACTAGAAGGCGCAACAGGTGCCGGAGAACTAAACTGGGCGACTTGAAAGCCTTCTTCTCTGGATCCAGTTACTCTCTCTCTCTCTCTCTCTCTCTCTCTCTCTCTCTCTCCTCTTTCTCTCACTCTCACTCTCACTCTCTCTCTCTCCCTTGCTCTCTTTCTATCGACAATATACACTATATATACACACATATATATATATATATGTACACTATATATACACACACACATGTATATATATATATATATATATATATATATATATATATATATGTAGGGATCCACAAGCATCAATCCACCCTCCGGCTTCAGTCGATTCATAATTTTTAAAACGATCAGTCTCGTTTATTTTCTCAAGAAATCATTTCGAAACGACAAAGTCCATCAGCAGCCGAGACCAGAGACGAAGTCCGCTGATGCTCGTGCGCTAAATGCATGCTCTGAACTGGGTAAAAAAAAAATATTCAGTCCAAAAAAAGGCCGAGTCTGATCGATCTTAGAAATAACAAAAAACACAAAAGTCGAAAATTATTTCGAGCGATGTTTTTTTTTTTAAATAATACTAAAGCCCTCAGATAATAAAGTTTGAAAAAAATAAACAATATATATATATATATATATATATATTAATGTAATAATTTTATTTATTTTATGATTTCAGAATTGCACTCATGTATCATCCGCACTGAACTAAAGCTGCGCGGCTGTAATCTCTATAGTCGGGACAGCTGATAAAAAAAAAAAAAAAAAAAATGTCACCGCCAAAGCAGGATCGCTTTTTCTTTGGGATTTCGCTGATCCTCCTCGTGATCCTGACAACCATCCAAGGACGATCAATTCGTCTCGGTGAGTCAAACGAATTAATTTTTTGTTTCTCCCTATCGGAATAATAATAATAATAATAATAGCTACGTAAAAGAAATTTATTCGACGAGAATTATGCGAAAGCTTTTTTTTTTTAATTTGGCGATTCGCGCGATATGAAAAATCCTCAGGTCTATTATATGCAAATAATCAATAATCATTTTAGGCGAAAAATATTAAATTAAAATGAGAGCGTCAATAAGATTCTTGTCGAATAATTTGCCTTTTCGAGATTAACAGCCGAGACATAAAATATTCGAGGATATAAATAAGCGGCGAAATTAGAATATAGAGAGAGAAAGTGAGATTAGAATTCGTGTTTGAGAAAAAAAAAAAAAATCGAGGGTTGTGCGCGCCCACTCGAATAAATTGTCCCTTTGATTAGCATAATCGTGGATATACTTTGGTGTGTGTGGTCTTGTTAAAAAAAAAAAATATATATATATATATATATATATATATATATATATATAAAAATCTCGCTTATCGACTATATATACATGGCTAAGGTGAAAAGTATCGAATGAAAGGGGTGAACGAACAAGAGAAATAAATCGAAGATAAAAAAGACGGAGAAAAGGAGGAGGAGAAAGCACGATTTTCGTATATAGTCTGACATCTGGTCCGCAGATCTGTACTCAACAGCGTGTAAATATATATATATATATGTGTGTGTGTATATATATGTATATATATATATATATATATATATATATATATATATATATATATATATATATATACAGCCAACACGCCGTACATCCCGTAAACAGCCAGCTAGTAGCTTTATTCACTACTACGCGAGAAAAAGGAAGGCAAACTCGAGTATTCCGCGTGTCATCCTCGTCTCTCGCTATTCAAAAGCCCGCGCAGCATAGAGAGTGGAGGCGTTTTAGGACGGTCCTCGGTGCACCCCTGGCGGACGCTTCTCTCCCTGTACATATATATATATATATATATATATATATATATATATATATATATATATATATGTATATATATATGCATGACTCGCTATGGAGACTATAGAGAAATTCGACGAAATCCTTGCGAGCCTGTCGAACACGTGTGGATCGTCTGTGTGTTTTTGACTATATATATAGTTACGGCGCCTTAAAAGGCGGGAAAACCCTCGCAACCCTCATATTTCATTCCAAGATGTTTTAAATATCATAAAAAATGAATGGAGTAATATAATTTTATCAATTAAAGAAATGATTAATGATGAGAAGAATTGATCTGACTGAAAAACATTGAATCATGACTAAGAGAGTCATTGAAGATTTGCAAATTCACACTTGAAAGTATTAAATATTGGATGACGAGTACAATGTGGCATATCGATGGACAGATGTTACGAAATATATATATATATATATATATATATATGTATATCGACACACACTATAGCTTTGTATGTAATCCTAGTGCTCGGTACACGTAAGTATTATTATGATTGGGCTCAATTGTTCAATTGGCCATGGTTATTGAATGCTTCTCTCGCAGCTTATATATTCCGTTGTTTCTCTCTCTCTCTCTCGTTCTCTATCTTCCACACACCATTATGTACTACAAATACGACGTGTGTACTCCATATATATATATAAATATATATATGTGGTGTGTGCATATATATATATATATATATATATATCTCGATGGCCTAATACCAAAAGGACGTATATCGAGGGTACATAAGCACACACACACATGACCGAATATTACGTGTGTCGAATATACGATAATAATCGCCGAGCAAATCCTAGTGGACGGAGACGATTTAAAAATAAAAAATATATTTATGAGCAAATGAGAGCCAAGAGATGTCTTAAAATATGGTTAATCCACAGGGAAGATCCCAAAAGACGAATGGGACGATCCTCTTATGATGATTCTTTATCTATTTAAATATATTCAACGCTATGCGACGATGATGGTCAAACCGACTATTATCGGTCAATTGTACAATAAAAGAAATGGCGACCGAGGGGTTTAGCGTGACGGCGCGCATATGCGCGCAAGCAGATGAGAATTGGAGGGAAAGGAGAGGAGAGAAATTGTTCCCGAAGAACGAGAGGACAAATCATCATCTGGCTCTTCGAGCCCTTTTCTGCCGCAATTCCCGTCCCCGGGGTCTTCCTCGATGGGGCATATGACAAATAATTTTAGGCGAATATAAATGTGTCATACCCAATCGGTTTTTGTGTCTCGCATTATTGTACTTTTTTTTTTAATTTATTAATTTATTTATTTATTGGCCGACCTTTTTAAACATAGAAAATCTGTGATACAGTCTCGAATAATTTTAGGCGAATATAAATGTGTCATCCCCAATCGGTTTTTGTGTCTCGCGATGAAATCAAGACGAATGGAAAATAAAAATCTAGCCTTGATATATAAAATTACGAGACTTTTTGGTTCGAGTAAGGCTCGAGAATTTTTACTGGGCTGGATTGTTGAAATGAGCATTTAAATTTTTTGACAAATAATATTTTTCAAACAATATTTTTATTTATTTATTGGCCGACGTTTTTAAACACAGAAAATCTGTGCTACAGTCTCAAATAATTTTAGACGAGTATAAATGTGTCATCCCCAATCGGTTTTTGTGTCTCGCGATAAAATCAAGACGAATGGAAAATAAAAATCTAGCCTTGATATATAAAATTACGAGACTTTTTGGTTCTAGTAAGGCTCGAGAATTTTTACTGGGCTGGATTGTTGAAATGAGCATTTAAATTTTTTGACAAATAATATTTTTCATATACTAGGCAACATTATTGTACTTTTTTTTTTTTAATTTATTAATTTATTTATTTATTGGCCGACGTTTTTAAACATAGAAAATCTGTGCTACAGTCTCGAATAATTTTAGACGAGTATAAATGTGTCATCCCCAATCGGTTTTTGTGTCTCGCGATAAAATCAAGACGAATGGAAAATAAAAATCTAGCCTTGATATATAAAATTACGAGACTTTTTGGTTCGAGTAAGGCTCGAGAATTTTTACTGGGCTGGATTGTTGAAATGAGCATTTAAATTTTTTGACAAATAATATTTTTCATATACTAGGTAACATTATTGTACTTTTTTTTTTTTAAATTTATTAATTAATTTATTTATTGGCCGACGTTTTTAAACATAGAAAATCTGTGCTACAGTCTCGAATAATTTTAGGCGAATATAAATGTGTCATGCCCAATCGGTTTTTGTGTCTCACGATAGAATCAAGACGAATGAAAAATAAAAATCTAGGCTTGATACATAAAATTACGAGACTTTTTGGTTCGAGTAAGGCTCGAGAATTTTTACTGGGCTGGATTGTTGAAATGAGCATTTAAATTTTTTGACAAATAATATTTTTCATATACTAGGTAACATTATTGTACTTTTTTTTTTTTAAATTTATTAATTAATTTATTTATTGGCCGACGTTTTTAAACATAGAAAATCTGTGCTACAGTCTCGAATAATTTTAGGCGAATATAAATGTGTCATGCCCAATCTGTTTTTGTGTCTCGCGATAAAATCAAGACGAATGGAAAATAAAAATCTGGCCTTGATATATAAAATTACGAAACTTTTTCGTTCTCGATAAAATCCTCTGGCATATTTGAGAAATTTGAGAAATGTAAGGCTCGAGAATTTTTACTGAATTGTTGAAATGAGCATTGAAATTTTTTGACAAATAATATTTTTCATATACTAGGCAACATTATTGTACTTTTTTTTTTTAATTTATTAATTTATTTATTTATTGGCCGACGTTTTTAAACATAGAAAATCTGTGCTACAGTCTCGAATCTGTCACCGTGCGCCAAATTCTCCTCGCGAGAGAACTGGAGAGGAATTTTAATTGGGGGGGGGTCTCTCTCTCTCTATCTCTCTGTTCCTCTCGCTGATGGACGTTGGTTCGTTCCAGCGATTATCCTCCAGCTGAGATTCCAGTCAGCGAGTTGCACTAGAGACGCCACCAAGGACGGGAATGATGATGGGAGAAAGGAGAGTTGCGGTGAATTTCATCCACCGCATATATATATATATATGCGGTGGATAAAATTGAATATATATATATATATAGTCACCGTGATGGCAAGTTTCGCGCTCATCTTGGCTCATCATAATCTCTCGTATATGACGAGCACTAAATATAAAAATAAAATAAAAAAGGGAATAAAATTTGTGTCCACTTGAATCTAATGCGCTATAAAATGGGGGTGGGAAAGTAAGATTTTTTTTTCAACTCTTTTTTATATATACTTGAGGGATTTTTTAAATTTTTTCCTAAATAAATTTATTTACATTCCAAAAATTGTTTCGATGATAAGAAAAAATTGTCGAGATTAAAATTATTATTAGAATTAGTTAAAATTTTGAATGGATGAAAGCTGAGGAACGATACGAGCGTATATATAAAATTGGGGGGCTAAAAAAAATTGAATGATAAAAAAAAAAAAAGTAAGACCGAGTAAAAGTGTATGCGCGCAGCATCAGAAACGGGAGCCGCGCTCTCTGATATGCGCTAAGTAGCCGCAGAAACGGAGCGCGAGAGAGCTGAACACGCGGCGGCCGCACGCACAAAAAGTCTCGAATTAATTTACGGCTGGCGCGTGCCCCAACGAGTAAAGCTCCGGAACTTTATATATAGAACTATATATGTGCGAGTTATATCGTTTTTGATAATATAGCCGAGGCCATTTTTACCACGGAGAAAAGTCACAAGGTGGTCCAATATATATATATATATTCGATGCATGTGAAATGGTAAATGACGACGCATAAAAGCACCTTATATATATATATATATATATATATATATATATATATATATCTATAAGGTGCTTTTATTATTTATATATATATATATATATATATATATATATATATATATATATATATATCGAACGCTCTGGATCTTTTAATATATAATTACGAGAATTTCCATTTTAACTGGCATATTATTCATATTATTTATGTACATTTTTGACTCAAAATAGCTGCGCGATCTCTCACGCATGCGCGTTTGACGTTTTCATTTGAAACGGATGAGAATAAATAAATATAATATTAGAACGAATATGCATATATATATATATATATATATATATTTCCGAGAAACAAAAATGATCGACGAACCATGCGGGGGATGGCATTTTTCCGAATTCCCTCATCATAACAAACGCGTGTAATTTTTTTGAAGAAATATTTTCAGAATTTATCGATGATTCATGCGCAGCTTACACGAGGCAACATGCGCAATACGGAAAATCGCAAAATCTTGGAAATTAATAAAAATCGAGTTAAAGCGAAAGAGAGTCGAGGTGGATTAAAGAGGGGGAAAAATAAAAGGATTTTTTAGGCTCGCAAGATTTGGTGAAGAGGCGACAACCATCAAGCTCGCCTCGCGAGCTCTCGTTGACTTGAAAAAACAAACACGATGACACGGTAATAGAGTTACGGGATGTCGTCAGTTATCTATACGACACATTTTTCACTTCTATCAGAAAATATAAAATTTTTAAAATGATTGATATATTCAGGCTCATTAAGTGGCAAATAGTTTTGTCAATTCGCGGGCAATTCTCTCGCGAAATGTCGTACCTTTTTGCTCACAAATTTTTCGCAAAAGTGATGAATCGATGCCGTAATAGTCTTGCTCTCTCTCTCTCTCTCTTCCTTATTTCTATTACGCGGATTTCGAGACGCCAAGATTCACTCCCCCCTCCACCTTTCTCTCTCTCTCTCTCCCTTATTTCTATTACGCGGATTTCGAGACGCCAAGATTCACTCCCCCCTCCACCTTTCTCTCTCTCTCTCTCTCTCTCTCTCTCTCTCTCTCTCTCTCGCTCTCTTGAAAGAGAGAAAGAAAAGTGCGGGTCTATTCCTGGCGCCCGTGGCGTCGACCAGATGGCCCCGGTGACGTCACAAGACGCGCCGTTAAATTCTCTTCTCTGCCCTCTCCTCGTTCAACCTTCTACCCTCTCGTTCGAATCAAAAATCCTTGGTGGAAAAAAAGATCGCAATGTACAAGAAAATCTGGAGAATATTAGCGTCCGAATTAACGCAATGTCGAAACAAGAGAAAGAGAGAGAGCGAGAGAGAGAGAGAGAGAGAGAGAGAGAGAGAGAGAGAGAGAGAGAGAGAGAGAGAGAGAGAGAGGGAGGGAGGGAGAGAGAGCGAAAGAGAGGGAGAGAGAAAGAGCGAAAGAGAGGGAGAGAGTAAACGGAAAGCAGGAACATGATGAAAAAAAAAAACAGAGTCAGACGGACGCGAGAGGTTCTCCATTATATACACATAGAACGAGAGCACGTGTAGGCCAGACGCCCTCATCTGAGAGACATCACAGAGAGAATAAG